>CM017557.1:64819753-64857877 GCA_007844125.1 Sinonovacula constricta
AGTAGTAGTAGTAGTAGTAGTAGTAGTAGTAGTAGTAGTGGTAGTAGTAGAAGTAGTAGTAGTTGTGGTAGTAGTAGTAGTAGTAGTACTAGTAAAAGTACGTTATAGTAATAGTAGTAGTAGTAATAGTAATAGTAATAGTAGTAGTAGGAGGAGAAAGAGTAGTAGTAGTAGTAGTTGTAGTAGTAGTAGCAGCAGTAGTAGTAGTAGTAGTAGTAGTTGTAGTAGTAGAAATAGTAATAATAATAGTAATAGTAGAAGTAGTAGTAGCAATTGTAGTAGTAGTAGTAGAAGAAGAAGAAGTAGTAGTAGTAGAAAAAATATAAGTTGTAGTGGTAGAAGCAGCTGTTGTTGTTGTTGCTGCTGTTGCTTTTGTAGAGGTATTAATAGAAGTAGAAGAAGGAGGAGGACGTAGGTAATCAGGCAGCTGTTGTAGTTGTCGTTGTGGTTGCTGCTGTACAAGTATTGGCCTGGTATTTTAGGCAATGAAAGCATTGCTATTTTTCCCTGTACATGTAATTGCTCCGTGTGTAGTGGGGATACAAAAGTAATTGCTCCGTTTGTAGCGGAGATACAAAAGTAATTGCTCCGTTTGTAGCAGGGATACAAAAGTAATTGCTCCGTTTGTAGTGGGGATACAAAAGTATTTTAGTGGGGATACACAAGTATTGTAGTGGGGATACAAAAGTAATTGCTCCTTTTGTAGTGGGGATACAAAAGTATTGTAGTGGGGATAAAAAAAGTATTGTAGTGGGGATACAAAAGTAATTGCTCCGTTTGTAGTGGGGTTACAAAAGTATTTGCTCCGTTTGTAGTGGGATTACAAAAGTATTTGCTCCGTTTGTAGTGGGGATACAAAAGTAATTGCTCCGTTTGTAGTGGGGATACAAAAGTGTTGTAGTGGGGATACAAAAGTATTGTAGTGGAGATACAAAAGTATTGTAGTGGGGATACAAAAGTAATTGCTCCGTTTGTAGTGGGGATATAAAAGTAATTGCTTCGTTTGTAGTGGAGATACAAAAGTAATTGTTCCGTTTGTAGTGAGGATACAAAAGTAATTGCCCCGTTTGTAGTGGAGATACAAAAGTAATTGCTCCGTTTGTAGTGAGGATACAAAAAGTAATTGCTCCGTTTGTAGTGGGGATACAAATGTAATTGCTCCGTTTGTAGTGGGGATACAAAAGTAATTGCTTCGTTTATAGTGATGATACAAAAGTAATTGCCCTTAGTCTTCAAATTCTAAATACTATAACCATCGTATGTACATAAAATATTCCGTAAAATCATAAATCAAAATAACAGGATAAACGAAGTTGGATGTCAGCGCACAATGCAATTTACATGTTTTCTTTAGATTAGTAGCTTTATTGTATATTGAAACAAGCTTAAATGTTCAGTTTAATATACAGTTAAACTTTCATTTAGAGATAATGATAAAACGTATGTTGTTATTTTGACTTTACGGTAAATTGGTCATAATTTATTCCTGCTCAAAGATCAATGTTCGGGTGTGCATAATGCAACAGACTAGACCATAATGAAAAAAAAATCTGCCTTTTATGCATATAGCACTTAGGGAGAAGTGCGTTCGTTTATAACTACAAGTGTGTCTGTTAGGGTTTATGATTGGCTAGTTAATTTTATTGCGAAATTAGCGAAAACGCAAATGAATCGATTCGAAGTTACCGTAAAATTAGGAGTTCATTTTAAGCGTCTCACTAACACAGATCTGCGTTTGATAAGCGCTCGCCAGTACATCGATTATACGGTAACTTTTGCTTTATATTTCGTCTTTTCATAATTAAAGCATTAAACCGTTTTATTCTTACCGTATGTATCGATTGCCTATTGTCACTAACACATCCTTTACGCTGTCTAAATCTTGAGCGCAAAGTGTGTTCCCCCTTCTCACTCTGTATGTTACTTCTATCGTTTCCACCCTGTTTGTCTGCTCCGTCCTCTTTACTCTGTCTTTTCTTTACCCTTTTCTTAAATTTTGTATTCAAATACATTTTTCTTTTTTGACTGTGATTAACAGTTATGTATTAATATTGCAATGATATAACTTGCTTCATGCTGTACAATGTTGTACCTGAGACCTAATAAATGTATTGTCTGTCTGTCTGTTTGTCTGCATGCATGCCTGCCTGCCTGCCTGCCTGTCTGTCTGTCTGTCTGTCCGTCCGTCCGTCCGTCCGTCCGTCCGTCCATCCGTCCATCCGTCCGTCCGTCCGTCCGTCCGTCTGTCTGTCTGGTAAAGGGGTAAGCCCTGAAAGAACCGTGATTAATAGGACATCTTTTGCGAAAGGTATGTAATGCTTTAAAAAACGATATGATTGTTCAAAGCTAATGATTAAGACTACTAAACTTAATAAATCAAGTTATTCGGCATCCAGAATCGCCCACATGTAAACGCTTTGTACCTACGTTTAAATATCTCAGAAATGACAACCGTTTAGCAAAATATTATTTTCATTCTATTGTACGAAATAAGTATTTATTCTACAAAAAATAAGAACATAACATTTACACTTTTGACAGATCAGTACAGTTTTGCTTTTGGATCAGTTTTTTACTTAAGACAATAGTACACTCTAGAATTATTTCCAGTGATTCCTTACACTCATATCATGTTTCGTCATTACTTATACAAAAATTGCTTCACCGTTAATAACTATTTGAAGCGATCTTGAAGCATTTCCTTTTAGCGACAACTGTCGACAATACAATTATTTTATTTAAATATTTTTATTCGGATTTGTCTTATTGGTTCCGCTGTGTTCTTATTGTTGTCAGTACTCGTTGGCGCTGTTTTAGTGCAATTGTTTAAAGTGCATGTTGCGGTGCTTTTGAGAAGCAGTTTTTCTCATGTTTTGAGTTGTTTTAAAAGCTTTTTAGTAAATTCAACTGCTAAACATGCTTTTATGATAAACGATAGATCAGAGCTAATGTAATTTTAAAGCTGCCATGGCCCTAGCCAGGTGTTCGACAAAATAATTACAAAGTAAATTGCAGTCATATCAGCTAGCAACCCATTAATCCTGATTGATCGTCTTAAATGCTTTTTTTAAATTTTATATTGATTTTAATTCTCAGTCCGTTTTACGTGTGTTTATGCAAGTAATTTTACGGATATGTAACGCATCTTCGTTTATAATGGACGCAGATTATTGATATTTTTATTGTTATACCATGACATGATTTTCAAAAACATTTAATTCTTAGTCTTTATTCCTTGCCTATGTAATAAAAATAAAGCATAAGGATTTCAGATGTGTACGACAAATGGAGATATGTGTAGTCTTGAAAAAATGTACCACGCCGGTTTCTTCTGTAAATGAATGCGGCAGTCCATTTAAAAACTGTCAATTATTTGTAATGAAGTGTTAAGGAAACCGGAAAAAAATTCCTAACTAAATCAGAAAATATTACAAGGTCCCATTAGTATAGAATGATATATTAAACTTTGAAAAGGCACTGAACATAGGCATTCTCATGCCAGTTAAATATAAAGGTTTCAACAAAAATTTGACGGTCAGTCTGCAAAAGGGCCGATTAGGGTGCTGTAAGCTAATTTTACCTCGCACTTTCTGACGGGTTTCTCGAATGCAAGCAGTGAAAAGAAATCAGATCTATTTGAATAAAACCTGTTCAAGGAATGACATTGCTGCGCCAGTGATAACCTTCATGTTATTGCTTTAGAGCCATATTAATATATTTCTAGATATTTATTATAGAAATATATGTTGGTGGCATTTCACGACTTGGAAGCATTTGTAGAACCATATACGTAAGTGGTTGTCGACAGATGTTACAAATACCAATTATTTGAAAATAATGTTTACCATATTAGACAAAACCGTCGTTTTCGAAACAGTTAAGCAATAGCCTAACAAGCTGGTATGTCCTTATTCAGTAACAAGCGACGTACACAACATGGCATTATTTCTTTTCTTCATTACAATAATGAAAAAGCATAGGAGAAATTAATGACAGCCATTGACGTAATCAACATAAGGACTTCAGATCTTTCATTCAAAAACTCTCATTTATTTGTTATATATTTCATCTTTCGTAAACTTTGCTTATAAAATATTTTGATTAACCCCTACAAAAAGTATATTTTATTTTTTAACTTGTATAATCTGCATTTACAACTATTTAAAATTTCGCTGAATGCATTATGTCACAAAGACTTATTTACATGCACTGGGCTCAACCTTTTTATATGGTTCTCTTATATATTTGAAATGAACAGCTACATGAGAACACAAGGAAATTCGTTGTTTCTCCGTCGTTTTTGGTATTATAAAGACTTACATAACTATTAATTAAAGGATAATATTTCGCCGCAGATTGAATTAAAATCAAAATAATAATTATCGTTTTTTGGTGTGTTTTTTTTTTTTCTTTTTTTTTTTGTTATTTTTTTTTGGGGGGGGTGTGTTTTTTGTTTGCTGTTGTTGTTGTTGTTGTTGTTGTCGTTGTTGTTGTTGTTGTTGTTGTTGTTGTTGTCTTTTAAGTCTGATGCAAAACAGAAGATTTTTTCCTTGAAATGAAAGCAATTGTTTTAAAATACTGCAAATATGAAATGTAATATTAAACCAATAAGTTTAAAAACAGGTACTTTATTTGAATTCAAGAAGCACAGTGCAAGTTTTAATGGTCACAATGCGCCTTAAATTTCGTTCTTGCTATGAATTATGTCATTAGCCCACGCACATGGAATGTTTCTAATGAGTATGAACTGTTTACATGCATATTTGAAACCGCCGTCGCTCATCCGCTCCAATTAAACGGGTTTATGTTAACGTTATTTTAAATGACATTTGTGATTATTTTTATATGGAAAATTATTCACTCAAACGTGTTGCACCTACCAAACTCCCCGCAGTGATTACTTCCCTTGACAGTATATTATATCACTGCCACCAGCAAGTTTTTCGCCCAAATACAGGCGGATAGTTTTTTTTTTTTATTTTTAGTTTTTTTTTAACTTATCTCCTCAAAGTATGGTATCTTTCCTTTCAAAATATTAATTTATCGTATTAAAAATAAAAAGTAACTTAAAGTATGAAAACATATGAAATTATGAAAGTCAAATTTTAAAGTTTATGGAGGCCGCCATGTTTACTTCACGTGATACTCTATCGTCACGTGATCCTTGCTGGGGGCAGAGATTTAAGTAGCAACTCGTGACGTAATCGCTGTGAGGAGATTGTGCACCTACATGTACATTAGGATAGTGTTTATAAGTTAAGTCGTTTCGGGGAATCAAACATGTTACGACTGAAAGATATGCAAATGATTATAAGCGACTATTTTCGCTTATTCTCTTATTATTAAAATAGTTTCTGCGAAATATCAAATAAAAATAACAACATATGTATGAGTAAAAATATGTGAATGATATGTGAACGTTGCCATGGATACGATAGTTCACAGTGTTTCAAGTTTAAGGGCTTAATTCAACTTGAACGCCAATAGGGCAGCATAATAAGAACGTAACCCTCACGCACCCACCACAGATTTCGTAACAACGGGACATCCGAAATAACTGCTTCCTGTTGTTGTTTTGTGTTGTTTTTTAAATACATCGCAGCGACCAATTATGATTATTATAGCGACTTTCAGCTATTTGGTGGAGAAAAAAAGCCAGACATATGTCTGGATAGAACAACCGGCACACCGCAAGTCATCTGAAAGACCTTCCAACATTAAGTCCGTCGCTCCGACCGGGACCCGAACCCACCATATGAGAGGCTAAGCAGTCAGAGGAGTTACAAATCGGCGACTCTACCACTATGCCACTGGCGCCCCCAGAATAACCGTTGGTAATACATGTAACTTATTATCAAAATATCAAATTATCTCTCATCAGAGAATTGGCCTTTCTGACTTCAAAATGTTCCTACTTCGTGTAAATAACATGTCATTTGTTGTTTCATATATTCATGATCATGATGAATTCATGATCAAATATTGTTGTTGTCGACTCATAAAATTGCGCAAAATCTAGTCAAATAGCACAAATAGCTTATAACAACGCCTCACCTAAAACTGGCCAAAATGAAAATAGAACAATCAGGACTTATTTGTTTACAAAAGATTGGCATTTGCTTATTTGCGTTTTATTTTAAAGGCTTACTTTAAGGAGTAATGGTTTATTGGTCCAGATGTACAATTGGCAGATTCCTTCTATTACTTTTGCTGTGCAACCACTTACATGTATATGGCAATGTGTCAGATTTTTTGCACACTATTTTATGGTCAAACTACAAATGTGTCAATACCAATCATATAGCGTTAATAAATGGTTTACTTTCAAAAATGTGGATTGATCATAGTTAAAGTTAAAGACGGACATAATATATGTATGACCCCAAAATATTTTTGTCAAATGATATTGTTTTAGCCATAAAAACAATGTGTGTTTTAGGGGCAGTGTTTTAGGTTTCGGGGCATTTGTATATGTAAAGAAATAGAAATATTTTAACCTTAATGTTTTTAATTAATATATAAGGATAGTATTTTCAATTGAAGTAAGGAAATTGGCATTTTCCCACTGAAATCGTTCGATTTTTCCATATTTAACAAAAATCGTTGTGATTTAGAACGTGCACAGTGTTGCATCTTATTTGTTTTTGCAAGAAACTATCACGAACAAATGGACATTTATCACATTTGATTTTTTCCTAGAGATAATAGGGAGAAATTTTCAGGAAAAAAACTGCACTGCGGCATTTCCCTCCGGAATATCGGATTGCGGTCTGCATAAAATATGTCAGTTATCTGTAATGAAGGGAAACGCAAGCAGGAAATTAAATCGTCACTTAAGACATAGGATACAGTTATACTCCGATAGAATTTGTATCATTAGCAATATGTTTAACTTTTTTGACGTGTCTTTTTACATACTTTCTATATTTTAATATGATGGTAAGGTGTGTTTTACTTTGTAATATACGAGTAATATATTCTCTGCTCTCTGCTTTGTTCCTGATGCAGATGCTAATATAAAGGTGTATCATTTTACTTTTGATATTTTATGTACACACATTTTGTCTTAGACAGACGATAAACATGCGAGGTTACAGCTTGTTTCAATTCTGGTTTGAGCATCATAGACATCCTTTTTGCCTTAGAGAACTTGCATCCTGATACCTTCATTAAGTTTAAAGACAACGTTCAGATTTTAAAAGACTGTGTAGTGTGCCTAGACCAGTGCCTTGTGTTCAGCTCGTAACTCGTCTTGTACGTATATGTCTGAATAATTGTCTGTTATATGTTGTAATACATAAAACTCGCAGTAGACCTTAGAGAGAAAAAAATATTGTTCAATTTGCCCGAAGAAGATCTTGGACAGGAAAAGGCTATTGTCCAGTTTGTAAAGTGGGCGTTTCTCAAGAAAACGTCTTTTATATGGAAAAACACACTCAGGTCATTAAAAACGATTTTTTTTCACTAAATGATCATCTTTATTGCTTATGGCAGACTTGAAATAAGCAATCATTTTATAGAAAAAAATAAAGATTTCCGTACATTTTGTTACATGCGAGCGTCATTAAATTCCTTACAGCGTGGCGTTATGCGTACCAGTCATTTAAATCACAAACATTTCGTAGTATATATTCAATATGTAGTAAATATGACAATCATTGAAATCTTCAACATGCTATGTGGCCGTCATATAAATCCCCAACACGTGGTGATATATGTGACAATCATGTAAATCCTGATATTTGACAGTCATGTACATCTCCAACACGTGGTGGTATAAGTGAAAGTCATGTAGATGCCCAACACATGGATATATATGTGACAGACATGTAAATTCCCACCACGTGGCATTATATGTGACAGTCATGTACATCCCCAACCCATGATGATATAAGTGACAGTCATGTACATCCCCAACCCATGATGATATATGTGACAGCCATGTACATCCCCAACCCATGATGATATATGTGACAGCCATGTACATCCCCAACACATGATGTTATATGTGACAGTCATGTACATCCCCAACCCATGATGATATATGTGACAGTCATGTACATCCCCAACCCATGATGATATATGTGACAGCCATGTACATCCCCAACACATGGTCTTATATTTGACAGTCATTTAAACCCTCAACACGTGATGTTATATGTGACAGTCATGTAAATCCGAAGTGTTCTATGTCACTTTCAATGAAACAGTCAAGGTATGGTTTGTATATATATATATATAAAAGATCAAACACCTTGATGCAAAGGTTTTTTAAAACAAATATTTTTTGTCAGTTTGCTCTATAGTGTTGGAGCGACTACTGAGCCATTCCAAGAAAGGGGTAAGATGAAAAGTATTTATACAATGAACAATATGGTACTTGACCTCCTTGACTCACCAACGTAATAAATTATTGAATCAGCATCCTGTTATGACCTCTATACACGACGAGTATAAGCATATCGTCAGCCATTTTGCGACTGTTAGAGATTTGAAACATCAAAGGATAATCTGATATTTTTGTATAATATTTCTTTTCTTTTTTTTTGTGGACAAATATTTCTACAAACCAGCAACAAGCTAACATGGCATTTAATTTGGAAAATTTTGTAAAGTCGCCTACTCAGGAGGAGTTTAATTTGGGCAAAAAGTCTGATTTGCTCGACATCGCTGCTCATTATAATGTTCCTGGAATTGAAGTATCCATGCGGCGGAAACAGGCTATTTGCAACATGCTAATTCAAACTTTAATTGATGACAACATACTTTCGACTGACTTTATGTCGTTTGTAAACGAAGATGCGACAGACCAGGACTTAGAACTAAAATTGCAGTTAGAAAAATTAAGAATGGAGAAAAAAGAACGAATATAAAGGTTAAAGTTGGAAGAAAAGAAAATAAAACGAGAAAAATAACGAGAAGAGAGAGAAAGAGAACGAGAAGAGAGAGAACGAGAAAAAAATCGGGAAGAAAGAGAACGAGACAGGCAGTTTCAGTTAGAATTGAAGAAACTATAAAGAGCCGATCAGACAACCATTCAAAGTAAAGCATTTGATGTGTTAAAGAATATTATACTTGTTTCTCAATTTCAAGAAAAGGATGTTGACAAATACTTTTTACATTTGGAGAAAGTTGCAGATAACTTGAAATGGCCAAAAGAGCACTGGACTTTATTTCTGCAAACTGTTCTGTTAGGTAAAGCGCGTGAAATCTACACACAGTTAAGCATTGAACAGTGTTCCAACTATGATATTGTCAAAGATTACATGCTTAAAGGCTACGAACTGGTCCCTGAGGCATTTAGACAAAAATTTAGGAATAGTAAAAAAGAAACTAATCAAACACATGTTGAGTTTGCTAGAACAAAAACACAATTATTTGACCGATGGTGTTCATCTGAAGGAACAGAACAAGACAATGCAAAATTACGGCAGCTAATGCTTATTGAAGAGTTTAAACGCTGCGTCCAACCTGAGATTAAGACCTTCATTTGGCTGATAACTATTATTAGACTCACAAGGTCTCATTTGTTCCTAAACCAAACTACACATCTACACTTAGCACTACAAGAAATACCAATTCAAGTCCACATGCAAATGCTAAGTTAAAACACAAAATTAATTCTACTGGCTTTTTAAGTCAGTTCAGTTCACACAGACAAAAACCGTCTGGTGAACAAAATACCTTATCAAATGTTACTTGCAATTATTGCAAGAAAACTGGTCACCTTATTTCTGACTGTTTAAAATTAAAGAAGAAACAGTCAAGTGGTAGGTACAAGCTAACATGCCTCAACACTTTCAGGTCAAGGTCACAGACTTGAGTCGAAGTTGACACTTTTGATCAGGCTAACAAACCTGATTTCTTGACAAAGGCAAAAGAGCCTTTTCATACAGTTGAGGTTTCAAAACCCAATTCTGACTCTGTTATGGATATTTATGAGCCATTTATGTCAAATGATTTTGTATCACTTCCATGTAATTCTTGCCCGCCTACCCCTATTAAGATATTAAGAGACACAGGGGCGTCCCGATCTTTTATTTTGGCAGATACTCTGCCGTTTTCCGAGAAGACCTTTTCTGGATTAAGTGTTGTTATTCAGGGTGTATAGTGTGATTCTTTAACTTTTCCTCTCCATAACATTGTTTTGTCTTCCATTTTAGTAAGTGGTTTAGTATCTCTCGGCCTTAGATCTTCATAACCTTTTGAGGGTGTCCGTTTGTTGCTAGGCATCGACTTAGCTGGAGACTAGGTCGTGGTAAACCCACTCGTAACTGACACACCTATCATGGACAAACGTCCTGATCCTGCTGAACATGAAATTCCTGATCTTTATCCTTCTTGTGCAGTTACTCGTTCTATGGCTAGCAAAGCTATCCAGAGTTCGGCTAAAAACGCCGTGGACAAAAATGTCACTTCTAATGTTGACTTGGCTGACACTTTTATAGGTCAGTTTAACAACGAGGCAAATGACCCGTCCCTTAAACATGTGAGTTCGTCACATTGTGATATGTCAACATTTTCAACTGATGGCCATTCATCCAATGGCAAATTTGATGATAAAAGGTCAAGGTCACAACTTGTTCCGGACCAACACAGTGAGCCTGATATTTCTTGCTTGTTCGAGAAGGTTTTACCTGAGAATGAGATTTCATGTGCGCAGGTAGGTTATTATGTACGGAATGGTGTTTTGATGAGAAAATGGAGACCACCAGATGTTGCAGTGGATGATAATTTGGCGGTTAACCATCAGATTGTAGTTCCCCGTCAGTATAGACAAGAAATTTTAAGTCTGGCTCATGAATCACCTATGTCTGGTCATTTAGGTATCAAAAAGACTCACAAGATCCTTAACCACTTCTTCTGGCCAGGTCTTAAGTCTGATGTGTCTCAGTACTGCAACTCTTGTCACTCTTGTCAAATGGTTGGTAAACCAAATAAAAATATTCCTAAAGCTCCGCTACAGCCTATAGATGGTTATCGTGTGACGTCACACATTTCCCAGCATGCAACGCGGTCCGCCATATTTGTGGTAAAGCCATTGTTTACTGATGTCTGTTTACAATTCGAAGATTAAATTGATTAGTTCGCAAAAGATGTCGTGTGTAATGGCTACAAAGTACAATAGGACTATAATAATACACTGGAGCTATTGTGCGTGAAAAGGACTTGAAGAAGACTAATTTGATCGGTTTTGATCCTTACTCGTCTTCGAGTTCGACGACAGCATGATGATTTGCAGCCGGACATTGCATATGCAGACATAGTGAACTATCTTAGTGTTTCAGCAAAGTGCGACATCCAGCTGATTACTGGTGGAGCTAGATCATAGATTTGTGACTGGGTAGAACCACTGCGCACTGTAGGTTAGCTTGAACACATTCACGACCGGGACTCGAACTTATGCACTGAGAGGCTGAGGTGTTGCAAGTCAGCAACTGCTTGGACAAGAGCACCGCTGAACTTTGGTTTTAAAACAGGGCCATTTATTGTTTGTACTGTTTTCATTTCTTAATATTATGTTATACTATTTTTGTCGTTGCTTTAAGTTCCTTAAAACCCATTTTATGATTGTCATATTTATTATATGCAATCGAATATCATTACATGATCCTATTTCCTAAGCAGTCTTTTTATTTCTTGACTGCTTTTGCTTTTGTTTCTCCTGTTTATTGATAGATGAATTTACTGTCATTAAATATCCGTTAACGTGAAATGTGTTGTTTTTAATTAAATATTGTGTGGTTCTAAATAAAGTACTGGAAATTTAATTCAATATTCTATGAAACTATTATTCTAATGTAATGTAAGTTTGTTAAATTTGCTGAAAGGTAGGACAATAATAAAAATAAAAGCATTATGTGCTATCATTTATTGACAAGTGTCAATTTGAAAGTAAAACCATTTTAAATGGTTAACTGTAACAGCTAGTTTAGGCTCGTTCAGAGAACAGTTTGGACGAAACAGTTTTCTCTCATGCATTCAAATAAGTGAGTGTTGCCTGTGAAGATCGCGCAAAAAGCAGTTTATATTCCGGACTGGATATTTCGGCTTTAAGGTGAATAGTAGCTTGTTAATGGCGTGGAGTGAAGTTATAGAAGTGATGATGACAAGAGAAATTCTGTCTGTTATAAATGTTACTCAGGGATGAAGCCATACAGTTGACACTGTAGCTCATGCCATACCCAATACACAACCATTTATTTGTACCAATACAAGCTGTCTAGGTTATGTATGACATTTTACTTTTGCCCGTGTTGCGCCTGGCTATTTACAGTCCCTTGTCTAAACTTGTTGTTTTAATAGTCTAGACCATATGGCTTTGCTTTGAGTGTCAAAGGCCAGGTGCAGGTGGATTAGCATTACTTTCTCACATGTATTTTAGATTAGAAAAAGAAATTAAAATATCCGAATAATTTAATTATCATTATGATTATACATTATTTAAGGTTAACAGAGTTAAGATTTCTGCAGTATTTTAAGGCAAACAAATCATCGGGGTAGTATTTGACACTTTGGGGAGTATTTTCCAGGCAGGTAAATACCACTGGTTAATACCGAGGGTTGATTTGACCGCCGACCTTGCTTGTACAGCCGTGTAAAAAGTAAAGCATAACACATTGCCTGTCATTACAAATAGGTATTTCCTATCTGAGATAAGCTGAAATCATCAAAGTGCTTATTTATAGATTTAAAAATAATGGACATTTAGTGCGATATTTTTATGATTCGCACTGTCAAACAATAAAGTTAGTGTAATAACAGTCTTCACTTTAACTAAAGTATAAGCTTATTCGATTCGAGCATTATGTTTGAATTTCCCAAAATTTCTTTTGACTTTTAATGCAATCCAAAACACTTGAAAACGCTAAGCTCCAATGAATGCTCTGTTCAAGTGCGAAAGCATGACGTCCGAAATTTCTCTCGTCCTTACCCCTTTGTAATTACGGATGGTATGGAAAAACAGATATCTGATTCGGATTAGATATTTTGTGACAATTCACAACACTACAAGAATTAATCATTGTCTTCATTGTCTGTAAAGGTCAATTTAAAAAAAACGTGCGCTTTCACGCTACTGATGTGTTGATTCGCCTTACCACAAAGATGGCGGACAAACAGGTGCGCGCGCACCCTGGGGAAAAATCGATAACCATCTATTCCACCATTTGAGGAACCGTTTAGTCAAAATTTTATAGACTACGTTGGACCTTAGCCTAAGACGAAGTCAAGAAATCCGTATCTCTTGACCATCACGTGTGCTTCGACACGTTTTCTTGAAGCAATACCTTTAAGGAATATTCAGTCAAAATCGATTGTCAAGGCTCTTGTCAAATTGTTCACATTTGTTGGTCTCTCTAAGTCAGTTCAATCGGACCAAGGTTCGAATTTCATGTCTGGTATATTTCAGCAGGTCATGCATGAGCTAGGAATCAAACAATAAAGGTCATTTGCTTATCATCCTGAAAGTCAAGGTGCTTTAGAGAGATTTTACCAGACATTGAAAAACATGATTCCTAGTTATTACTTGACACTGACAAAAGCTGGGATGATGGAACCCCTTTGCTCTTATTTGCGTAGTCAATACAGGAGTCTCGTGGTTTAAGTCCATTTGAGCTTGTGTTTGGCGACTCTGTTCGTGGACCGTTAAAACTTCTTAAGGAGAAGTTCCTGTTTGATGATGTGTCATCATTAAACTTGGTGAAGTATGTATCTGATTTCCGAGAAAGGTTATCAAAAGCTTGAGAATTGGCAAGTTCAAATCCGAAAGCGGACCAGGGAAAAATGAAAGTTAGATATGATATTAATACTAGATCTTTCAAACCAGGTGACCAGGTTCTTGCACTATTGCCAATCCCAGGAAAACCATTACAAGCTAGATACTTTGGGTCTTACATTGTTGAGAAGAAAGTAAGTGACCTCAATTACATAATACTCACTCCTGTGAGGTGAAAACAATACAAATGTGTCATGTTAACTTGTTGAAGTTGACACATAGCCAGGAACAGCCAAAATGTTAGTAAACCTGTGTCAGTTGTTCACTCTGCCCCACCTAATTTAGACATTAATAATTCAGTTAGTGACAGTGGTATTGAAACCAAAGTGGATTCTTGTCCCACTAAGCTGAATAACTCGGACATTCTGACGAACATTGATAAGGAATTTATTCATCTGGAACCGGATCAAAAAGCACAGTTGAAACAGCTTGTTCGTGAATTGCAACACTTGTCTCCTGACATTCTAACACGAAAAGATAAAATCCAACAAGATGTTATCGTTGAAAGTAAAGTTGCCGTTAAACAGCATTCATACAGAATGAATCCATCAAAACGACAATATCTAAAAGAAGAAATAAAGTTCTTACTGGACAATGACTTTATTGAGCCTAGTCAGAGCAAATACAGTTCACCGTGTATTCTTGTGCCCAAACCAGATGGACTTTGCACTGACTACCGGAAGATCAATATCATCACAAAGACGGATTCATATCCCATACCAAGGATGGATGATTGTATTGACAAAGTTGGGAAAGCCAAATTTGTTACTTAGTTCGATCTTCTGAAAAGATTCTGGGAAGTACCTCTACCGAGCAAGGAATTGTTTGCATTTGTGGCACCAGAAGGACTGAACCAATAAAAAATGTTATGCCAGTTGGCATGAAGAATTCACAAGCAACGTTCCAACGACTCATAAACTCTGTCATTTCTGAACTTAACAGGTGCGATGGCTACATCGGCGACGTCATCATCTACTCTGAGACGTTTGCCGAACAACTGGAAATCATCCGATCTTTCTTCAACAGATTGAGTGAGGCAAAGCTGACCATCAACATTGATAAAAGTGAATTTTGTCGTGCTACGTTGACCTTTTTAGGACATGTTGTGGGACAGGGTCATGTAAAACCTAGTAATGCAAACGCAAAAGTTATGGCTATTTCTGAGTTTCCGATACCTACACGTAAAAAGCAATTGATGCGATATTGTTATGGCAGGCTATTACAGAAAAAAATATAAAAACTTTTCTGACTTTGCAGAACCTTTGACAAACCTTCTCAAAAAAGGTAAATCATTTGTATGGAGCTTTCAATGTCAAACTGCATTCGACAAATCGAAAGCTGTACTTAAGAGCGCACTAATTCTCTCAGCACCAGACTTTGGTAAAAGTCTTTCAACGGCTGTTGATACTAGTGACGTCGGTGATGGTGCTGTTCTGATACTATCAGATAGTGAGGGTATTGATCATCCCGTGTGTTATTTTTCAAACAAGTTTAACAAACACCAGAAAATTATTTTACAATTGAAAAAGAGTGCATTGCTCTTATTTTTACTATACAACATTTTTAAGTGTATTTAACTTCTTCATCTAAACCTATTGTTGTATTCAGCGACCACAACCCTCTTAAGTTCTTATACAAGTTAAAGAACAAAAACCAAAGATTACTAAGGTGGAGTCTGCTCTTACAAGAGTTTGATTTAGAAGTCAAACACAAAAAAGGAAATGACAATGTTATGCCTGATGCTCTGTCAAACTGTGTTAATTGAAGCACAATATGTTATTTCAACATGTTTATTCAAAAGATTACATATATTTTGAACTTTGTATAACTGTTATTGTGTTATATTGAATACAGTTTGTTTTGATGTGATGTCTGTTATACATGCATTTTGTATTTTGTTACAATAAATTGTGTGAATTTGAAATTTCATATGTTTTTATATTACATCTGTTTAACTTGTGACACTTATATTGTATTTTGTATCAGTGTTGTAATAACTTACTTTATTGAGTTATTGTTAATTCAATATTCTCAAAAAAGATTTATTGCATAAATCTTTTTTCCTTTAGGGGTGGAGGTGTTATGTACAGTAGTACACCAGCGTTTAAGGTTACGCTAGCCAGGTTAAGGGTTGTTTACCGTTGTGGTTTTGATGACGTAGCATTCGCGTAAATGCTAGAAGAAAAGGATCATGCTAGAAAGTTCAATTGTTTATTTTTAACTGGTTTTCGAGAATGTTCTGGGTTCATGAATTTTCTGGAAATTCTTTGGGTATATATAAGGGCGTGTTTGCCGATATAAAGTAAGTTTTGGATGAATGGGAAGTTTGGATAAAAACTTTGCTTTAGAGTTTGGACATATAGTTTGGAAATACTTGCAGCTTCTTTATTAGATCTTTCTGTGTTGGAGCTTACGTGGACTTACTATATTCTACAGTGATATAAATATAAAAGTGTTGAATTTGATATTATATCATTTACATTCGTGGTTTGTTCTACCTTTGGATTATTTCAACTGTGCTTGTCTACATTCTACCGAAAACTCTTCAGGATTATTCGACGTTGGATTATTAATTGTACTTTTAAAGGGACACCTTTTAAAGGGACAAATTGTAAGTTAATATTTATTTTGCTTTCTGACATTTTGTCTTATTTATTTGTTATTGTTTATTATGCCAAAAATTTATTTGTTTATTAAAATAAAACATTATTGTACTTGTTTGTTGCTGGCTTGTTCTTTCTGTTACACCATTTCATCGTTAAGAAAACGTGCCATTTTATAAATAAACTTATACAGCGACACCAGGTCGTAACAAATGGCATTACTGTCTTACGATAGACCGTATATAGATACTGACGCGCAAGCCCGGATAAATATAAAATCATTATCATTAGAAGAGATTAACTTTTGCATCACTTTACTTACCTTTACAAGAAACGCACCAAAAGACAAAGACATAAAACAGCCTGTCTACAAAAGTATGCCACTGCCACTGTAGACTTAGTCTTCTTTTTTCACAAAGTACAAATATCAGCAAGAAGAACCCACAGCGACGACCGACTCAACACTTTCTGCCCCCTCCTGCTACATAATATATGTGTAAAGTGAAAACTTAATACTTGAATCTACCTTGAAGAAATTAACACCGCTGGGTTAAAGGAAGAATAGTGATAAGTAAACTTTTCTGTTTGCTTTAATAAGTAAATAAAGCGTATGTATGTTACAATGACAATTTACAGTTTTTAATTCTTTTACACACAATAAGTTAGAGAAGACTTCTCAATCTGTTTTTTGCTTGTTGTTTTTTGTTGTTGTTGTTTGTTGTTGTTGTATGTGGGGGTTTTGTGTTTTGTATGTATTGATTTGTTTTTGTGTGGGGGAGGGTTATATACAGCATGTTTTAACAATTTACCAAATTAATGTTTTAATTACCCATGTATGTTAGCGGCGTTTAAGCATTGTTTATTATTATCTTTTTTCAAGACATTTCTTGTTACATCTACTATTGTGGGGCCGCACAAATATAGGCAAGACTGTTTTTAGTTGGATGTAGTTTTCAGTGAAACTCGCTAAATTGAAACACGTCTTTAATTTCTGCTACCACAACAAGGAGCGTTTAATTGAATTACAGAAACTATTAAGACGTTACACGATTATTTGTATGGGCCGTCGTGGTTGTTTAATTGTGTGGTTTCTAATCGAATACCCGTGAGTCTTGCTATTAATTGGATACCAAAATGGGAAGACAGAACGTGTTTACAATATACGGATATTGAGCTTTATGAAGAGATATTCAGTGTGTTTATTTTCAAGACTTACAACCTAGTTTGCATTTAGCACCAACAAACGGTAACTACTGAAGTTATTGGACCTGGCAGCGCAATCGGTTGAGCGCCTGCTCCATGGACGGGAGGCTCAGGGTTCGTTCCCTGGCAACGGCATACCAAAGTCGTTAAAACGATAGTGGTATAACTCCCTTGCTAACGCTCAAGCAAATATAAGAGTTATTCCACAATTTGTTGGCTCGCTGTCAAGATAATGTGACTGGGTGTGATATCATTCCAGGTGCTCACGGCGTGCTATACACAGTGAAGGCAGCACTATATTGGTTTCAAGCGGACGCCGTTTCCATATAAATATTGTTGGTGGGACGATAAAGTCAATTAACATAAACTATTGAAGTTAACAAATATAACGAATGCCCTGTTATTCAGGATCCTGTTCGTGGACACATTTTTATAAGATTCTTGTCCAAGCTGTTTTGTGTTAGGCCTTGAATAGTATATAAATAAGGCTGTCATGATTAAATATACACTGGACTCATACTGTGATAAATTGAGCGTAAGATCACGCAAAGCTTAAATGTATTTCCATTAATTCTAGCACATTTATTAAGAAAATGGAAAAAGGAAATGTACACTACTTGTTAAGATACTGTTTTATTTCTTATCCTTTCGTTTGTAATATTGCCAGAGAACGCTCCCTGACCTAATTATATGGATATATGTTGACATAAAATATTATCGGTCATGTAAAATTAACGTAAACTATTTTAAGAATGTCATCACGAAACATTAATATAGTGTATCAAAATTGTGACATAAATTTAAAAGAAAAATCAACATCGAAATGTTTTGGTTTTCAATTCCCCTGCCGACATTGTAAGCAATGCCGGTATCAAATTTTGATAATGAATTAAACCAATATAATGGTTTATTAATGACGTGTTACAAATCCTGGTAGTACAATTGTATCCAAATATATCTTTATAAAGTCACGCTGACATAACACAATCAGACAAATCAAACAAGAAGTAACCGACAAGTGTGTGTAACTATGTCAGCATGTGTCAAAAATTAAAAATAAAAATAGTTGTATAATCACGATTATGACTTCATATTTTAAACGGGACACAAATGTGTGAGAATTTTTGGCGTAAACTTCCAAAGTTTCCCAACTTCATAAGGGCTTTTATTTTGGCAAAGCCATTGTTTTTATACGTAAGTTATCGAACATGCAATATATGCTCAATATATTTGGAATTAGAGACACTGTGGATTGTTGTTTTTTGTGTGTTTTTTGTGTGTGTGTTTTTTTTTTTGTTGTTGTTGTTTTGCTGTTGTTGTTTTTGTCTGTTGTGATTGTTTTTTGTGTGTTTTTGTATTTTTGGTTTTTGTTGCTGTTTTTTTTAAATATAGGTAGATTTATTTCTGTTTTATCACTGTCACATCAGTGCACCACTACTGATGGATCATCGATCTACTTATTAAAAATGCTTTCAAATGTAAGGTGCCAATTAAAAACATTCGGTACTTTTCGTGTTAAAAAGGGGTTGGGTAAAACTAGAAGGAGCGATGTGGTTGATCGTTTAATTTATCACAACCAATGCCAATGAAAAATAGTAAAAAGCTTTGTATTGCCATAATAAGTATTTAACTTGCATAGTCACTTTGCCCTAACGGAATATAATATCGTAAATGCATAACACTCTTAAAAAACTGCATTTCTATTCCGGTGTTTACTTTTTGTGCAACTCCGTCTGACGTTACCATAGTATTTTCAGCGAGGCATGTTTCGATAAACGCCGATAAAACTTTTTACACTGTACTTAATAGAAAGATAATCAGCTGTATTATCCTTTGCGGGAAAGACTAAAAAATATTGCCACAACCAATATCTCTTAGCAGCCCAGTTAAGTAGGTACTTTAAGCTAATACTGTAATATTTATTAGAATACAATAACCTGAAAAGTTATTTTCTACAAAAATAGAATCGAAGCATAATTTAGTCCAAAAAGACAATGATAGTAAAGAAAACAATATAGATACTGATCCCTTTTGTTTTTATGTTTACAAGCCATGTTTACCACACCGATAATGGTATCGCTGCGCTACCATCAGACCATTGAGTTTCGTTTACTCATCTTCTAATAATCTCATCATTTATGATGAAAAAGTGGTCTGGGATATTTCCCAACTGTAAAGACTGCTGGTCATTAAACAATAACATGTGCATGAGGAAATCCGGACATGAAATAAGGCAGACAGAGTTGCTATGTTACAGCTAAATACGAAACTAGAGTCAGACAGTTCATTTTCAGAATACTTATAACAGAACATAACACCATGCATGGTCTGTATGGCCATAAGGATATTGCAAATTTTCTGATATGAATGACAGAAAGCATCCTTATTATAATCATCCGGAAATCTCGAATGTAATATACAGAAATAATGGCCATAGAAAAAAAGGAAAGGAGAGGTGCCAATATTACAGCACTGACAGTAATCTTAGCATATTTATTGCGAGGCGCTCTCTTCAGACGCCGTCCATTTCTGTTACAATAATTACGAAGGTTATCTTATGAAATTGCTATGCCGTTAGTTTCAGACAATTTTATTGAAATACGTTGCTTTGTGAAAGAAGGTATATAAAGTTAATGTGAGAAATAACGTTCACGTAGTTAGATACACTTCACTAAAGTCAGCACTCGGACAAATTTTGTATAGTCTTCCATTTTTTCATTTGTTATAATTGTACACATAAATAACAATAGCATTTAGGGAAACTCCTCAATTAAGAGCACTTTAAGAGATTTTGGCCTTTCTTAATTAGACTTAATAACGCTGTCTTGTATTTTGGTCAATTTAGGACAAAATATCGAAAAAGTAATGATGACATCCGCCTTTTGACGGATTTATAAGATTAATTATATTGGAAACACTGCAGCACGCCATCCACCATCATAAAATAGATAAAAAATATATAAAACATGCCAATTATTGCTTGAGTAGCAACAAGGGAACCGGAAACCAAATTCCCACTTGAGACATTGTTAACTCAAATTATGAGTACATGTTATCATTTTTTTTTAAATATAAGTGTAAGCCTTTTTATATAATTGAAATGGTTGTGTTTGCTTGTGAAATATGAGTCGTAAGTAGTATGTCTCGAAAGTTCGAAAGTGCAAAGTGTTGCGAAGAACACTTACGGACAAGATAAAAGGTCATAATTAAAGCAACGGTATTTCAATGGGATGTTTGAGCAATAGCATTACATGGCATAAAATGGTCAATTTCTAAAACATGGCGTAGGTTGTTTCGTTTGTAACCGATGGCTTCAGGGGGGTGGGGTGAGAGGAGAGGATGCATCCACCCCCCACCAACCCCCCCCCCCCCACACACACACCCAACTAGGTAAAATAGTTGTGAAAACACATACACGAAAGTTTAAAAAAAAAAGCTTTTAAAGTAAATTTGTTGACTGCTTAGGTTGAAGTTAGGTTCCCCGTATATATATATATATATGTATATATATAGTGGGCTGGGGTATGAACCAAGTTCCATTCAACTTTATCGCATATATATATATATATATATATATATATATATATATATATATATATATATATATATATATATATATATATATATATATATATATATATATGAACCAAGTTCCATTCAACTTTTTATCATGAATATATATATATATATATATATATATATATATATATATATATATATATATATATATATATATATATATATATATATATATATATATATGCGATGATAAAGTTGAATGGAACTTGGTTCATACCCCAGCCCCACTACACCCCTCCAACATTTTCTGGATCCGCCCCTGTTATTTAATTTTTATTTTCAGATATGATTGAAAATGATAAAATCACTTATTACTTAAGATAACAATCTTATCATTTAAGGAAAGTTCAAAGAGTAAAAGAAACAAATTCTAGTATTCGAAGTCATCCGTGCCGTGAGTTGTATCTATAAGAACACGTCTCTTATTTAGCGCGTCGTCAACAAAAATGGCAAACAAATGAACCACGGTCACGTAGCGTAATAGAATTTCTTAAACGGGTGTCGAAAGCTGAACATGATAATATAATGACAAATGAAGCAGACCTCAGTGACTAAAATCTAATCTGTACTCCAAGGAGGTTGTGTATTGCAATAGATAATGTAGACATGTCTAAAGTAAAGGGCAGACAGCAGAGCAGTAATTATAATAATTTTCTATCCATATGTTTACTCGCCCAGAATAAAATTGAAGTTATATAACTTGAAAAGATAAGACAATGTTTCGAAAGTCTTGCAAACTGAATAAATTTAAATATCATGGATCTACATGTTTCCTTGCATTATCACATCATAGATGCTATATAAATGTTTTCTGAAGTTTGTAAATACTAGCAATCTCTAACTATACAAACAATATTCAGTTGTTTTTGGTATGTTTTTGGTATTAAGATTTTTCAATATACCACAAATAGTTATGTTGACTGTGGATTAAAGTGAATTGTCTGCTTCGGAATCGTAAAATGACTCTTTTTCCCGCGCTTTCTGTGTTTCTAGTCAGATTCAATGAGTTTTCCGCGATATTTTACAAGCGATGCCAGTATGGTGCATTGGGTTTTATTTTTCTTGCTTGAACATATGTTCTCACAGTTTCGTGTTTTACTATGTCCACTTTCCATACGATTGGGATATTTAAACAGATACACAACCTAATTTTATTTATTAAGATGTGTCGCTAGATGTTTTAAGACTGCTGCAGCACCTATTACCCCTTAAATATATTCGATTTATTCCTTAAACAAAGCAATTCATTCATACATGTTCCTGTTAATGTGAACTTTCAGTATATGTTTCTTTATACATGTAATTTTAGATATACTTTTAACAACTGCTATTTTTTGCGCATCAAATTCAAAAAAAAACTTAAGCTACATAACTATTATAGTCATTGCTGCAACCCGTCTCTCTCACAAAGCAATAGATAAATTACAGGTTTTCGAGTCCGCCTGTTTGCACTGCCTTAGCCTTAGTGTCCGGTGCGGAAAAGGTCGTTTTGCATGATCTGGTGGTGGTGATGATGAGGGGAGATGACTAGATTTGTTTTCGTTTTTTGAAATACATCGCAGCGACCCATTATGGTCATTATAGCGACATCGAGCTATTCGGCGGAGGAAGACCCCAGGCCAATGTCTGGGTAGAACCACCGGCGCACATCAAGTCAGCTGGAAAACCTTTCAACATTAAGACCTTCGATCCGACCGGGACTCGAACCCATGCGGTTAAAGGCTAAGCAGTCAGAGGAGTTACAAATCGGCGACTCTACAACAACGCCACGGGCGCCCCCGGAGATGACTAGAAGCCGTGTCGCTTACGAACCTTCAATGGATTCCTCGTTTGAAATGGACTGCTTTAGGAGACCACTTGTTAAAATCGTTAGTTTATACGTCTCCCTTGAGATTGAAATAAAAGGATATATTCAGACATGGCACTTTTTACCCTTATCCAGCAACATTGTATACTAACGTAATAGCCATTGGTTGTTCAACTAACAACTGCGCGGACAAGATTAACAAAATGGCGCAGACCCTGCCAAATGGCTCCCAACAGGAGCTGGTTTACCAAAACATTCACTTTCCACCAAAGCATTACCAATTCATGTTTGTTCGCTTATTACCGTTAACACTTTTACGAGTTCAGCTTTCCTGACATGGAATTTGTCCTTACAGGTCCCTTTCTAAATTCCTATATGATAACATTTAGCTATAATAGATTAATTACACGTATCAACATATTTGTGTTCACAAAACTGCACGCTAGTTTAAAATACAGTGATAGTAAGCATCTCTATTCATTTTTTTTTTAAAAATGAGTTTATCCATGGTCTAATTTTGCAACTACAATTGTAATATACTTTATGCACAAAATATCATCGATGAGCCAAATGTTTAGTGTTTGCGTAGAAATTTCAGGCAAATGTCAAATAACAAAAGATGCGATTATATCCTGTAGGTTAGGAAGTGTGATTTCTTATCAGATGAAATAGCTTTCGAAGGTACTTATTTGAGTCTCCAAAATTCTCTTTTATAACCGCATATGTATCGACTTCCATCTTGAAGCTAAGTATATTGTTCACAGTCAAGAAATTGCAATGTTCCAAACAATGTTGCATAATCATTTCAAGTAGCTATAAAACGAAACCCGTATCTTTTTTTAAAAACAACTAAAGTCTTCGCAACCAAGCATTGCATATTTCTATTGCTTCATGTTGTACATGATTATTATCATTTCATGTTTACATATTTATTTGATTTGTATAACTAGACTTACCTGTAAATAGATCGTTAGCTTGCACATAAATAAACCAAGAAACCATGACTGTAATATTTCTTGAATAACGGATGCTGGAAGACAAATCAAAATAACAAGGAAGTCTGCAATTGCCAGGTTAACTAGGAAGAAATTTGTAACTGTTTTCAGTTGATTGCTCTTCCACACTGCAAAACAAACAAGAACATTTCCTCCAATCCCCATGATGAATATGACGAGAAAAAACACCAGAAAAATCCACTGGTATAATCTTGGACTAATTAGCTCTTTGATTTGTTCAAGCCATTCGTCGTAGGTGTAGTCATAAACAGGAAATGTACCGTTCATACTCGTATTTTCCACTGAATCATTAAATGCTTCGATAGAATACATGCCACCAGATGACTCATTTAGAAGTGACATGTCCAACTGAATAAATCATTAACATCCAACGTAATAATACATTCAAACAAACTCTTTATTATATTTCACCTTTTCTTTTGTCATTTGTTATTTCTTCCTGAATTTAAACACGCATTAAAAATGATCTATTTAAGCGTAATACAGATCGCGAGTTTTTCTGCAATGTTCAATGGATAATGACTTGGTCAGTATCAGCAAGTGTAGTCAATCTACTGTATCAGAGAGCCACAGCTTCGTTGATAGCTTGTGCTGTTGCTTTATATAGGGACGTTTATTGACGTTTATTTATTTCCAATAGTTACAAAGAAGCACAGCTACGAAAGACGAGCACCTGAAGCCTCTCGCTCGTGTGGTAATGGGTATGTTTATCTGTGGTTGAGCATGGTGTTTTAAGATAATAAATTTTATTTTATTTATTTTTTAATATTTATATTTATATGTAATTTATGAGACTCAATATTTCATTCAATATGACAGTGTTCAAATTTTAATAAACATATATCAGAACTATTATGTACCTGCTCATTCTTGGCAGGAGTAAGGAGTTTGTTGTTGTTGTTTTTTTTCGTTTATGATTTGCAGTGACGAAGTTAAAGCTTCTGCAATAAACCGTAATGAAATTAAACAGGCTGTAACATTGCAGATGCTTAATGTGTACTCCTTTAATCCTCGGGTGTGGCATACAATTATAGGTAGTATATAGCTATACTTGCAACCTTCTGTTTGATCAGTTGTTTTTATATTTTATCCCCGGGTAATTTTAAGCACTCGAGAATATCGTACCATGGTAACTGTAACGTGGCGCCGGATCACATATTGATGAGCTAGAAAAAAACATACAATCGCAAGTACATGTACCCATTATAAATAGGTAAACAAGAAAAGGTCCTATCAAAATTTTCACAGATATTTAAATTTTATCTACCAGTATACAAAGGCAAACAAGGTAAATGCAAATGTGACAAAACACAGAGACGAGACAATAACACAAATAAAGAAAAACCATCAGTTACCGCCTTGGAACAGTCAATCGGCAAAAGGGCCAACTGGGGTGCTTAAAAAAAAGTGAAACAACTAACAGTAAGCACCTGCATCGGGAGTTAAAACAGATACAATGAACTTATATACATACATAATAACAGTAATAAAATAAACACATATTTACAGTATGTACAGTAGATAAAAGCCTCGGCAACGTAAAAACAAAAAACCCAAAACGAGAGATCAGTTTGAAATAAAACAGCCCGAGCGCTGATATATAATAAGATGTTATAGGAACAAATAAAACAGCCCATGCGCTGATATATTATTAGAACAAATAAAACATCCCAAGCGCTGATATATAACAAGATCAATTTAAATATGGCATATAATGCCATGATAGTACATATGGATGGAGCAAAAAACTGCCAGGTAAATATCTTGCTAAGTGAAATAAGCGGTGACCTGACCTACATGTAGATTCGAACCACAGATTTCGTTATCCAAATTATGCAAAATATACGTATGCTCTATACTTGTGAGGAATAGCCAATGACATTTACACATAACTTAGTACGGCATCATTTGAATACCAACTCATTCCCGTACATAGTTATTATGTACACTGAATAAATTAACTAGCTATTGCTGATTATGGTTTAGGATGAAAAAAATTTAAATATCTTTACAAAAACAAGTTACTTTCTTCGTTTAAATGCCTAATGTTATAGTTTAATTGTATGAAGATATTTCTAGACATGATTGCCATATGGTATGAAGTTATGACAAAAAAATCGTTATGTATCTACTTCCTCTATCAAACACAATTCATAACCAGGATTCGTATCGTATATAGTATTTATTTGCTTAGTTATCCTTCTCTACAGAACATACTCATTAACAATTTAGATTAGTGTCTTTTTTTGCGGAATACATTTTATAACGATCTCTAATGAAGCTTCAGCCTGATACCTATAAGACCCAATTTTATCCCCGAATAGACACACTTGATTGTTATTTTACTAATCAGATTTTTATGAATTTATGTGTTTGTTTTTTTTTTTGTTGTTGTTTTTTTGGTCATATAAGCATGAAAAATGTAGGGTGCAAAAATATTCATAACTCTACTGCTTCATTTGATTACTTATTGATTGGAATATATTGATGCAAGAATGCATTATGTATTTGCTGCAAAAGAATGGCTTGATGCAATAAAGTTTTGAAAATGTATTATGCGTTCGCAACAGTAGCAATGTTAATTGATTTCAATTAATTATGTAGTTTCGTTGCTTGCTTTCGTGTAATTTAGAAATGGTTGTTCATGAGTGGTCTTGTTAGTTAGCCTTTCTGTACTATAAGTCAAATTTTATATACGTTACAGCTAGGTAATACCATGTTACAGTCTACTTTCCAGCTAGTGCTCGTACAGCCGACTTTACAGTTTATTCCATGATCATTGGGTGTATTCGTCAATCCCGTACTATGGCAGCCGATACATGGCGCTTGGAAGTCATATTACTCAAGGTAAATTTCTTGCTCAAGGAAATTAGCGGCGACCTAACCGGAGTGGTGCATCCTACCACTAGACTATTCTGCTACTAAAGCTACTTGAAACAGGAAATATACTTTCAATGCTTGTTTTGTAGAAATCAAAAAGACCTTGTGGCATTGAAAACTGTGTTTTATGATGGTTTGTTCAATGAATTTACTTATTAAATTAATGTTTTTTCTATTTATGTGCGTTTCAAAAGAACCATTAGATAATGCTTCGTTAATGTAATTTATAGCAAACAAAGATAACGTGTATGGTCATTGAAATATGTATTTGAGGAGACTCAATATTTCATTCAATGATCAATTGGTTTTCTATTTATAGGGTAAATAAACAATTGTCTTTTTTATGTTATCTAGTGTGAAGTTAAATGCATCTTAAGGTTATAGATTGCTTTGGTAATAGAAATTAATAATCATTATATATATATATATATATATATATATATATATATATATATATATATATATATATATATATATATATATATATATATATATATAAACACCTATTTTCATGTTAAAAGGAAGTGAATAACATTGCATAGAATTACATTTATTTCAACATACGTATAATCAAATCCAATGACTAATGATACTCCTTAACTATCATTGTCTTGAAATTCCAATTTAAATCTCTCGATAAATTCCCCAAGAAACATTTATCAATAATATTTTAAGAGAAGAATGAGAGAGAATATATCACATTTGAAATACACGTCTCTCTGAATTGTTATACTATAAAACAAACATGATTTAATACACACACTTCTTATCAATTATAGTATTACTTTTCAAATTGTTTGATAAATAAACACAGCCATTAAAAAAGAACTTAAAACACTTCCGTTAAAAGGTTGACCTAATCCAATACCGCTGAAGAAGATGATTATTATAATTTGTGGTAGTAGCAGTAGTAGAAGTAGTAGTAGTAGTAGAAGTAGTAGTAGTAGTAGTAGTAGTAGTAGTAGTAGTAGTAGTAGTAGTAGTAGTAGTAGTAGTAGTAGTAGTAGCAGCAGTAGTAGTAGTAGCAGCAGCAGTAGTAGTAGTAATAGCAGTCATCATCATCATCATTATCATGTAAATGGAATATAGACATGGGGTATTTTGGTAAAATTGGAAAGCCTTTCATGATTTACGAAACTTTTATCGGATGTTCGGCGGAAAACCCCATGGCAGTGCCTATCACGGAACCAAACTTCAGGGATAATCGATTTGGCTTTCCGTACTTAAATGCATTTATATCTATTAAAATTTGAATTTTGTATTATGAATTTGTGAACGTTTCAGTTATAGACTACACGTATTGCATTTTAAGAACCTTTTTATTTCGTGTATCCTCTTCTGGGAAATAAGACGTCGCTACTATAAATACATTATTGCACCAGATATATCCTTAAGATGATCCTACTGAGGAATGAATTTCCCGAGGAGTTCCTGTAAAATAATTGTTACATCATAGAAACAGGAGATAATAGTCCAATTGCATCATTTTTTTACGTAAATTTGTCCGGTGTAAAATACATATATATGATGAAGAAATTATTCTCTTTTAACTAAATCGTTAATAAATCTAACGAATTGCGTGACACAGAATTCCTGAATCTTGCTTTATTTCTGTGCGAGGGATTGGCACTACCTACATCGCATCATTGCTGTCTGTGTTCAATACATTTCTGTTCTTAGAACTTATACATCATTAATATGTTTCTGTGGTAATGATTTTCCTCATACATATTTATCATTTCCTGTATGTCAATGTGAAACATCATTTGCATTGATAGTTTTGAATATATATTTGTTCATCTAGCATCGCATAATAAGCGTCAATTAAAGGACTTATTCCTCATTAAAACAGTAAAAGCATTACAAAAAGAAACGCACATAAAGCCGTTTTTTAGCTGTACAAACGCTTTAACTATCGCTGTAACCTCAGAAATTTATCACATTGACACTTCCATAAAGTTCATCTTGATTGAAATAATCTTTTTTCTTTTTACCTTTTTTGGAATTTTTTATTTTATTACCGAAAATACAAAGTATTTATATATGATAATATTATAATAAAATCTACGTAGTGTAGCTATTGCATATTTCCAACTATACTGTTCGTAAGCGAGGACTGTGTGAATTGATGTGAGGTTTGTTTGTGTGTCTTTTCCTATTTGATAAGTGCGACTGAGTACATGTGTATGTTTTAGTGTGCAAGCGTGCGTGTATGCGTTTGTGTCTGTGTTTGTATGAAGTTTTGAGAAGACTTGATGATCAGTGACAGTAACATTGGTTGTAATTATCTAGTTAACTGTGTACTATGTACACGTTGAGACAAACAAAAGACAGATCTGTTCTGTTCATAAAAATGAGACAGCGGTGTATATGAATAATTGGCTTATTATATACTGTAATATACGCCAACCTATCCGAAAAATACGTCTATCAACATTCGTTGAGAAATCTCAAGGGACAAATAAACCATGAAACTATGTCATCAAAGGTCCATCAAAGGAGCCAACTGAGGCACATGTTGTCAATACAGCCATCAACCGCTATTAACATTTTGCGGAACGGAACAAGTGCTGGGGTACCAAACGGGGAATGTCAGATTCTACTTCTATATCTGTGTTATTTGGTTTGGCTGGGCACTTTTTGCATAAACTCCTTCATATAAGTACATATAAAATGGATCTGACTTGAGATGTCATGCAACAGAATAGAATATGTTCTCGTATAAAGGAGCTAATAAAGAGTGCCCAGCTAAACAAAATAACAAAACATATAGAAGAAGCAGAATCTGACATACCCCGTTTGGTACCCATCTCTTGTTGCGTTCCGTTCCACAGAATACTAATAGCCTCATCAACGTAAGACACAGTTTGCTTTAAGGTGAAGAACCGACGATGATCCGAAGAAGTTAATGGAATATTGGACCTTAAATGTCAAGTGTATTTTTACAATCTGTTGATGTGTTAATAGTTATTTAATAGGTTTCAGGTCTTTCTAGTGATTGAAAGTGCAGCCATAAGAAACACCTGCCATTCAAGTTGATTTCATAAAAAAATCTTGTCTGGATAAGTATTCTCTACGTAGATTAAAGTTTTATATATATATATATCAAGATGATGACAAGAAAATGACACAATATATATATATATATATATATATATATATATATATATATATATATATATATATATATATATATATATATAGACCTGGTTACGCATTTTGTGTCATTTTCTTGTCATCGTCTTGACTGATATAGAAGGAAATTAGCGACGACCTAACCGAGGTTCAAACCATGGAGTTGCCAAATGCAGTGTTCTCTATGGAGGCATTAAGGTTTGTGTTTTTATCTATGATTTATTCGTATGTTTCCTTCGTATGTTGTGTTGCTTAAGGTATACGCTCATCCACCCTGGTAAAGGTCAACTAGACGTTATTTGAAGATTAATCTTGGTGTGAATGTTGATCTGATATTAAAACTCCGACTTCGTTCGACTTTGAAAATACTTAACATGATTAAGTTTTATTATGTTTCTTGGTATTTTAATAGTAATTAGTACGAAAGGGGGTCCCTTTATGGGCTTAATTAGTTATTTCTTCTTTACACGTACAGCATTATATAACTACTGAATAGAATTAGACTATTATTTGAAGAGTTATATTCAGTATGTCATCATCATAAGCAGTTTACTTTTTCTGACTATGAATATTAAGAAACAATCGGAAAGAGAAGAAATGCGCTTTCAGAAACGTAAGTTGTGCTCCTGTTATTATTGTTTACATTGGTTAACTTTCATTCATAATCAAGCATTATTTAAACGTTTTGTTTGTTAGTTTGTTATTTAATACAAAATATTTACTACAGAAATCATACATGATGTGTGCACTTAGGACTTATAACATATTATATAACGCATTTAGACATACCTTCTCCCAAAGACCGATAGGCTTGAAAGTCATTTGCATGTGGATAATTATGTCTAAAATCGCGCATGGTTTTACCAATATCTTGAAAGGACAGATTAGTCAAGTGATTTATACAACACAGTTATGGGGATCTATTATCTAAATGATTATAAGGCTCTGAAGAGATTTTAATACAATTAATCAAATACATTTGCCCTTTGAAGTTATTCATGGCCGCCAATTAGGGCTTAATACATTACCGGTATGATACACTTCAGGAATACTAGACGGATCGCCCTTGGCGTAGCGGTAGACTCGCTGAATTGTAACTCCCCTGACTGCTTAGCCTCTCTCCGCTTCGGTTCCCATCGTTCGGGCGAAGGGGACTTAATTTGAATTGATCTTACAGCGGACCTGCATACGCCAGTGTTTTACCCAGACAGTTGTCAGGGTTTTTCCTCGGAAAACTAGTAAGACGTCCAAATAATAACCATAATTGGCTGCTGTGATATATTTTTCACACATCAAACAAAAAGACCAAAAGTCGTATACAAGTAACTTATTTGTTAGATTTTGTTTTTTGAGATCAATCACCAAGTATGGTCTTACATAGAAATTATAAGTATGAGTCTCTAAAAATGGATGTTTGAATTCTAAAAGTACCGCCAACACGGCTAAATGCCAGAAAACAAAGCCATATTGTATCAAATATTTAAATATGTAGTATGTAACAACAGTGATAGATGACTGATAACACAAAAAAAGCATAAAAAGCATAAAAAGAAAATTACTTTCGGGTTGTTGTTATTCTTGTCTGGTTGCATTTAAACACTGTTCCAAGGCGGTATCTGTTTTTTATATGTTGATCTATAAATAATTGCATCGAATGGGTTATTGGCATGTTGAAAATGCATTCTTGTGTCTAGATATTTAAAGGAAGTACCTTGACAATATAACACTATACTATTCTAACACGATTGCTGAACTCTATTGTCCAATCAATGAAGGTGTAAAGTATGTCTTGAATGGTTTGACCTGCTTAGCGGAAGACAACATAAGACGATTCGTGATTCTTTGTGTGGACACCTGGAGTAATCAAAATCTAAGTAAGAAAAAGAGAAAAGTTACGAAGAAATCGCGTGCAGGTCCATGGCATTTTTAGCATACTGAAATAAAAGGCTCTAGAATTAGTTTTTAACCTTTTAAACATGTTCTGCTGTTGTTTTTTTAATTATACGTTATTGCCTGATTAATGATATACGCACAAAAGTAATGACTTTCTCTCTGTTAACTGGAAAGAAAAATAAATATTATACATGTGTTTAACAATATTCTATTCCAAATATTAAATCTCCTCTTACTTCGAATCTTTGTCATTAGTTTTTGTGAGTTCCTTTGTTTACATCAACATCTTTCTTAAAAAGACGATTCTTTATCATCTGGACCAATGTATTTACTTGAGTAACCACTTTGTTTAATCTCAGGAATCACTTGTACTATTATCAAATCGTTTTGGCTGTTTTTGTTCACCTTTGTTGTATGCGAAATCGAGCAACGTTGAGGCTGAACTCTGGCGCTATCTTGTTTGTACAGTATGTCTACTTAGCGGCTCAATCGATACGTATAACGTTAGGGTTAAATTTATATATATATATAATATTTATATATATATTATATAGCAAATAAGGTTATTCACGCTGTTGCCGTTGTTCTTATAAGAGTTATTTTCATATTTGTATTGTGAGTAAAACTTAAGTTTTATTGCAATTGTCGAATAAGCAGAATGTGCTTACCATCCGATTATGGCACGTCAGAACTCGAGTATGCCATGTTACGGACACATAACAGATGTTTATTATACGTCAGTGTTCGAGTATGCCATGCTACGGACACATAACAGATGTTTATTATACGTCAGTGCTCGAGTATGCCATGCTACGGACACATAACAGATGTTTATTATACGTCAGTGTTCGAGTATGCCATGCTACGGACACATAACAGATGTTTATTATACGTCAGTGCTCGAGTATGCCATGCTACGGACACATGACAGATGTTTATTATACGTCAGTGCTCGAGTATGCCATGCTACGGACACATAACAGATGTTTATTATTTAATGTAACTGTATGATTGTAAACTTGTAAACACGTACATAGTTTCAGTGGTTTCTTTCAATTTTATGATAACACACGTCTACAACAACCTGATATGTTTTATACTAGCATTCTAAATTATATTTTAAACTTTTCTTCTTTCTCATAAAAGGTTGTTTTCCAGGTACAGATAGGTCTTTCGTTAAAGGTACAATTATTTTATAAAACATGCTTTCATGGTAACTTATTTCTTGTGATAGGTATGTCGACATATGCATGCTGTTTAGGACAACCTTTTCACTCGTTTGTCTCAACGTGTGTTTCTGCGATTATTTGTGCTAAAAATTCTATATTTTTCTAAATCATTCTATACACTACAAAGACTAATATCTTAGGATTCAGGAAAATGATATAATATATCTTAGAATTACAATATGGTATACGTTATAGAACTAAACACGTTGTAATAAATAGTTAACATCGATGCACAACGAGTGAATTATCTTGTCGCAAAGAATAACGAGAGTCGATGTCATCAGTTGATAATTTGCCGAGCCATTTATTGTCTCAAGTATAGACCCAGCTTTCCGGTGTTCTGAATCACATTTTGATTTTTAATTATCGTTGTTAAATCGCGTGTATGTAATCGATTATACAATGTTACATATAGGGATGGGATTAGCCGGCATTTGTGCAGCGACATTTCTATCATTTTAGCACAGTGACACTTATGAGGTACCCAGGGACTGAACCCGGCCGGTCCGCCATACTGACACCGACGAGTCAGGCCCTTAGCCCTGAGCGTTAGGAGGGAAGCCACTACTACCAACTTTAAAGTCTTTGGTTTAAGCCGGTCGTGGTTTGAACCCACGACCTTCCGATCCGCAAGCCGACGCTTTACCACCTGAGCTATTGCGGCCGGACATATATGTCTCATTTAACAATTTAGTGCACAGCATCGTGTATATGATCGATTCTACAGTTTAACATATATGCGTCATTAAACAATATAATGGACATCATCGTGCATGTGATCGATTCTGCATTGTAACATATAACATGTCTCCTTAAACCAATTAACCATTCAATGTTCTAGCCACACATTTGTCTGGGGTCTCCCTCACTTATATAACTACTGAATAAAATTAGACTCTTATTTGAAGAGTTATATTCAGTATGTCATCATCATAAGCAGTTTACTTTTTCTGGCTATGAATATTAAGAAACAATCGGAAAGAGAAGAAATGCGCTTTCAGAAACGTAAGTTGTGCTCCTGTTATTATTGTTTACATTGGTTAACTTTCATTCATAATCAAGCATTATTTAAAGGTTTTGTTTGTTAGTTTGTTATTTAATTGCCTTTAATACACACACACACACACACACACACACACACACACACACCTACACACACACACACACACACACACACACACACATATATATATATATATATATATATATATATATATATATATATATATATATATATATATATATATATATATATATATATACATATATATATATATATATTTATATATATATTTTTATATATAAATGCAGACCTAACAATTAAAGAAAGTCTTAATTCTGGAAACATTTTTTGTTTAAGTTTTGCTCTCTATTGCCTGTTATTCAAGTTATATGCATTGAATATCAAGCTTTTAGCCCTTTGTTGCAAAATCTCTCAGTTTCTTATTGTACCAAAAATATGTTTACTTTTGCTGTGTCTGTCACGGATCGTAAATTAACTAGTACCAACAATGATAAAACTTTTGGGGTAAATTGTATTAAACAAAATATACAAAAAATAAGGATGTTATCATATATTTAAGCTGCATGGTAAAATATCAGATGGAACATACAGTGTCTACATCTATATATGCAATATAGAAAATAGATGTATATTTTAAGAATTTTTTACCTCCTTTGGTACATAATAAATATTCGAAAAGAAAAAAGAGGCTGTCACGTTACTCTTTCAGATACTTGCATATTTTACATTTAATGTTAATGTTAGATTGTGTAAGCGTCATGTTCTGCATTCATACAATAAAAATTTACTACAGAAATCATACATGATGTGTGCACTTAGGACTTTGTCTTATAACATATTATATAACGCATTTTGACATACCTTCTCCCAAAGACCGATAGGCTTGAAAGTCATTTGCATGTGGATAATTATGTCTAAAATCGCGCATGGTTTTTCCAATATCTTGAAAGGACAGATTAGTCAAGTGATTTATACAACACAGTTATGGGGATCTATTATCTAAATGATTATAAGGCTCTGAAGAGATTTTAATACAATTAATCAAATACGTTTGCCCTTTGAAGTTATTCATGGCCGCCAATTAGGGCTTAATACATTACCTGTATGATACACTTCAGGAATACTAGACGGATCGCCCTTGGCGTAGCCCTTGGCGTAGCGGTAGACTCGCTGAATTGTAACTCCCCTGACTGCTTAGCCTCTCTCCGCTTCGGTTCCCATCGTTCGGACGAAGGGGACTTAATTTGAATTGATCTTACAGCGGACCTGCAGTGCGCCAGTGTTTTACCCAAACAGTTGTCAGGGTTCTTCCTCGGAAAACTAGTTAGACGTCCAAATAATGACTATTATTTGCTGCTGATATATATTTTTCACACATCAAACAAAAAGACTAAAAGTCGTATACATATAACTTATTTATTAGATTTGTTTTGAGATCAATCACCAAGTATGATCTTACTTAGGAATTATAAGTATGAGTCTCTAAAAATGGATGTTTGAATTCTAAAAGTACCGTTAACACGGCTAAATGCCAGAAAATAAAGACATATTGTATCAAATATTTAAATATGTAGTATGTAACAACAGTGATAGATGACTGAGAAGATGATTGCAAATTCTAAAACTAACACAAAAAAAGCATAAAAAGCATAAAAAGAAAATTACTTTCGGGTTGTTGTTATTCTCGTCTGGTTGCATTTAAACACTGTTCCAAGGCGGTATCTGTTTTTTATATGTTGATCTATAAATAATGGCATCGAATGGGTTATTAGCATGTTGAAAATGCATTCTTGTGTCTAGATATTTAAAGGAAGTACCTTGACAATATAACACTATACTATTCTAACACGATCGGTGAACTCTATTGTCCAATCAATGAAGGTGTAAAGTATGTCTTGAATGGTTTGACCTGCTAAGAGGAAGACAACATAAGACGATTCGTGATTCTTTGTGTGGACACCTGGAGTAATCAAAATCAAAGTAAGAAAAAGAGAAAAGTTACGTAGAAATCGCGTGCAGGTCCATGGCATTTTTAGCATACTGAAATGAAAGGCTCTAGAATTAGTTGTTAACCTTTTAAATATGTTCTGCTGTTGTTTTTTTAATTATACGTTATTGCCTGATTAATGATATACGCACAAAAGTAATGACTTTCTCTCTGTTAACTGGAAAGAAAAATAAATATTATACATGTGTTTAACAATATTCTATTCCACATATTAAATCTCCTCTTACTTCGAATCTTTGTCATTAGTTTTTGTGAGTTCCTTTGTTTACATCAACATCTTTCTTAAAAAGACGATTCTTTATCATCTGGACCAATGTATTTACTTGAGTAACCACTTTGTTTAATCTCAGGAATCACTTGTACAATTATCAAATCGTTTTAGCTGTTTTTGTTCACCTTTGTTGTATGCGAAATCGAGCAACGTTGAGGCTGAACTCTGGCGCTATCTTGTTTGTACAGTATGTCTACTTAGCGGCTCAATCGATACGTATAACGTTAGGGTTAAATTTATAAGCAAATAAGGTTATTCACGCTGTTGCCGTTGTTCTTATAAGAGTTATTTTCACGTTTGCATTGCGAGTAAAACTTAACTGATTTTTAATTATCGTTGTTAAATCGCGTGTATGTAATCGATTATACGATGTTACATATAGGGATGGGATTAGCCGGCATTTGTGCAGCGACATTTCTATCATTATAGCACAGTGGCACTTATGAGGTACCCAGGGACTGAACCCGGCCGGTCCGCCATACTGACACCGACGAGTCAGGCCCTTAGCCCTGAGCGTTAGGAGGGAAGCCACTACTACCAACTTTAAAGTCTTTGGTTTAAGCCGGTCGTGGTTTGAACCCACGACCTTCCAATCCGCAAGCCGACGCTTTACCACCTGAGCTATTGCGGCCGGACATATATGTCTCATTTAACAATTTAGTGCACAGCATCGTGTATATGATCGATTCTACAGTTTAACATACATGCGTCATTAAACAATATAATGGACATCATCGTGCATGTGATCGATTCTGCATTGTAACATATAAAATGTCTCCTTAAACCAATTAACCATTCAATGTTTTACCCACACATTTGTCTGGGGTCTCCCTCATTCAAATCAGCGTCGCTATAATGATCATAATTGGTCGCTGCGATGTCTATCAGCATAAAATCAAATCATGTTTTATAAATGAAGTTTGCGAAAAGAATGCATTTGAATATGATGTAATAAGCGATATTGGAAAATCAATCTTTCATTCGGGGAGATACATATTAAATAATATGTAATTAAATCCTCAATTATTAAATACTATAGTCTTATTGATGCAATCCCAATCAGTTGGTAGAATAAACTTTATATCAATAATAAAGATATGGTATCTTGAATATTACATAACAAATAAGTAAGCTTCTTTCTTTTCAAGAAAAACTAAAACAGCTTTATTCATTCTATATTAATCATATCGCAGAGGGACCATCAATAATCAAAACCAGAGAAGAAAAGACCTCAAACCTACATATAAATATTAACAAGCTTCGTTGGGAAAAAGAGAAGTAATTTAACGTAACTTTTGCAATAGAAAAGTCATTATAATATATTTATATAATCTCACGACTGTTTAAATGGCGACTTCTATACACAAAGAAAGATTACCGCAACTTATTTCTATACTTTCTCTTGACTAAAATCATTTCAATTCCATTAAAAATCTGGCAGAGAAATAGTGCATATTTGGTCTGTAAAGCGATCAAAACACACCTGAATACTAATAAATTGCATCATGCAAAGTTCAAAACCACTATCCGTCTTTTAATGCTTGCAAGTCTTTGTAAGTATTTATAAATCCGTTTTGAACGGTCAGATTTTCAACTTCATTGAAACAAATAAACTTTACTATCATCTTGTTTTATGTAGAAACTGTTTAACTAGTTAACGGTTATATTATCATTATACATTTTATTGAAAAATATTGTT
>CM017557.1:64865105-65038684 GCA_007844125.1 Sinonovacula constricta
ATATGTCTGTTTGGAAGAATTATGCACACACAAACTATACACATTTTGAAAAAATCAGTTCTTGTCCATGTGATAGAAAAATAATTGTTCCATATTACGCATTTTTATCTACTTCACTGTTATAATACTTTTTTGTGATGCCCTTTCGAAGAAAAGCAAAGGGATCACTTTGCTGCTTTATGTTAACTTTTTTATTTTGACCAAGGTGTTCAAATGAACACTCGTCTACATGTAGTTAAATTGGAGATTCAACATTATGACTTATTGAAATCACACATTCTGTGCTCTGGTTCCTTCTAACAAAGATATTATGTTAGCCAGTTAAATATGCATTAAGATTCATAGTATTATGAAGCTATGTTTTAGTAAAGATTTGAAAATGTTTTATTATTTCAAACATCTTTTATAATCTAGTATAGTGAGCTGAAATTTAACAAACAAGTTTTTATTAATAACATTAATTTTAGGGCATGTCATGCATGTTACCCTAGTATTCTACACAAAAGTATTCTTACCTCAACCAAAACCTTTTGCAAATCTTGAGCATTCTACTTTGCTGTGTGAACATTTATTTCCTTAAATGCTTACAGTTTGTATTATAAAAACGGGTGGCATATTTAATATTTATGTTATGATGTCACATGTAAATTGGTGATTTTCATTGTTTGGTATAATATTTTAGTGTATAACTGTGGTCAGAATACAAAATTGTATTGGTAATGATTATAAATAAAAGCTACGAACTGATTGACTTACTAATTCTTATTGCTGTGTCTTGTGATGTAAAGTGAATTTGATAGATCTAGTATTAACGAAAATTATTATCTTTAATAAAACATACACGCCAAGTGTAATCAGTAACTTATGGTACTCAAAACCTCAATCTTTGTAGGTGTACATCTACATGTTTGCATATAAACATGGCAAACATATTAAAGTGATTTTAATGAAAAAATATTAGCTGAGTGTATGCGTCTTCTTCTGGAATCGTGCAACAAAGTACTGAAAATTCTTTTATTAACATTTTTAAATCCAATATTTGACCTCAGTCTGCCTAGGCTAGCAGAAATACTTGCTTATATGGTTTTAACATTAGTTTATCTACCGAGTAGATCTTAATAGTCTGTTATTATTGAATAAAAGAGATAAAAACATTACTCTAACTGTAGTATTGTCATCCTGTATAAAAAGCATATAAAAACGATACAATAGGGAAATATCCCCTATCTACTTCTCGATCGTTACATCCAGTCTAGATTCCTACTATGTACAGCAGCATGTCTATAAATCAGATCAGGTCAAAATTAATTTGAATAATATGAATTACTATGCATATAAAGACACAAGAAATATAAGCTACTGCAGAAACTGTATTGTTTAATACTCTGAAGGAAATAAAAATACATAAAACGCGCAGTGTTTTCGGAAAGTATTCTACGATTTCCCTTGTATTATCATAGCGTATCTATAGACGCGCTAAGCGAATATCCTCTCCAAGATGGCGGCCAATAGCGCGCGGGTTATAAATAGCGCGCCCGGTCTATCTATTTATATGTCTATGGTTGGAGTACTGGGTTTGCACAGCGTTTTTACAGCGCGCACGCTCTACGGGTGCTCTAGAAGACCCTACGGCGTTCCCACAGCGCGTTGTGCAAACGCCAAGCCGCGGCGTTTGTTTTGAGCATGCTCAAAATAAAGGGCGCCGCATGGCGTTCTAGGCGATTGCACAGCGCTCACACAGCGTTTCCACAGGGTTGCTGGCGACTGCACAGCGCGCGATCCGGCGTTCTGCATTTTTTTAACGCTGTGGGAACGTTGTAAGGACGCCACTCTGGTGTGACAGGCGCTTAACTAACGATAACTATGCGAGGAGGAAGGAAACGAGACTATCTGCTACTTTTGTTCTCTCCTTATTGTCGGCTACATCCTTTTATCATTACAATCTGCATTGTCAACACTAGCATACTCGGTTTTTTGTTAAACCAGGCCTCGCTAAACAGCTGTGAATTCCTCTTTATACCTGCTCTTGTTTAATAAATTCAAGCTACACTTAAACTGCGGCATATTCGGTTCTCTTTTAAAGGGTCTCTTCAAACAGATACGGTGTGCTGTTATTGCCTTCTACACCATGGTAACCATACAACTGTAATAACTGTAAATGCAATTTCATAAGAGACACCGCTCTCCAGAGCTGTGACAATAATAGTATATGGCTTTTACTATGCTAAATAAAGAAGACATCTTATAAAAGTAGACATGTTTACAATCCGCCAATAATTTCTGTTGACGTTCATGTTTTATAACCATCTAGATCAACATTTTTCTAACATGCACAGGCTAACCTTCGCTAAAACATTGAAGTTGATGCAATGCGCGGGAGAGTTTTACGAAATTATGTCATGCACGAGAACACGGCCCTGGAAAGTAAGTAGAGCACGAAAGACTAGAAGAAAGTAGTCAGGTTAATTTAATATTTTCAAGTTGCTGCACTTCTCGGCGACAAAGTTTCGCTAAGATTCAACTGAAAACCCAGACACGTGTATATTTAAAGGGTTGTTATTCAGCTATATCGTTACACAATATACACATTATACACATTATACATATCATACCATAATATGGTAGAATGATAACTTATTTTCAATCACAAAACAAAGGATTGGTTAAAAAAAAGGCCTGCACTTTCAAAAATGTTTCTATTTTCAGTTTTTTACGTCCACAGGCTAAACATCTGTTGTGGCATTTTAGCACAAGCTATAAATCCCCATGCTGAAAACGTTCGTGCCAAACGCCCTTCTGTTACGTCTATAAAAGTCATATTCTATTTGAAATCAATGTTCTAATAATATACTGTAAACACACGACTTATTCTTCCAGATATATTTAATAACTCTGATATAGAAAGAAAAGTGTGTTGCATGTGACGTACTCTTTCTATTGTGCCAAAGACGGACTGTGCTTAAGGGCGTATTAACCAGAAGCCAAAAAAAGTAAAGTACCAGTGGAAAGAACTAGATAACTAGGCTACGTGCTTTAACGTCTATATATTGTTGCGTGTTTCCATTCCATTAAAAGGTGCGTGTCCAAAACAATACACTATTTTCACTCTAAAGACGTTTAACCTGAACGCAAGATATATAGGTAAACAAATACATTTGTGTACTCATGACTTATGTAGGTGTGAAACATTATTTTTGGAATTTCTATTTATATTTATTGACGAAAAACAATACATACTTACCCACAAAGAGAGCACCTTTTTATTTTTATTTATGACTCATCCAATAATACTTGATGGACTTAAACTTAGACAAAATATAATCATAATAAAAAGAACGAATAGATTGTTGCCATGTGATGTCATAGGCACTGATTAAACGGTTTAGGGCAGCCATCATGGAGGGCAGAATCTAGAAATGTGCTGTGTTAAACTCACCACTGTGTTTTTATTTTTCAAATTTAACAGTTTTTATGCAGCATTTTAAATGTCAAAACTATATTCTATATTTTACAAGTTTAAAAGGTAAAATATATACAACCAAAAAATGTACATTGTTCATTTTGTTTAAGGATAAGCCAATAATTTATTTAATTCTGTGTATAAATTCTTTGTGCATTTATCAATTTTAAAATATTGTATTCTAAAAATAGTAATTTCGAGAGCTTTCCAATGGTATATAGCTTTTAATTTTTGGACACAAATGAAGAAATTGGATCTACAAGAAAAACAAATTTACGCTTCTGTACAATTCATCTGAAAATCCTTTGAAGTTGCCATCAAAGATGGATGCCAAGATAACGGATCTTCACTGATGTGGAAACTATCTATAAAACATTTATTGGTTTGGGATATACTATCAACCGTAATAATTGTTAAGGTCTATATGTGTTTTTTAGACATAAATAACAAAGAAAAAATATGATATGTAACATTTATTGGGTAATAGTAGCAACCGATAGTTTGTTTGTTTGTTTGTTGGGTTTATCATCCCTTAGACAGTATTTCAGTTATCTGGAGACGGTGTCCACTTGAAGCAGATATAGTGTTGCCTTCACTGTGTATAGCATGAACACCTGGCATGATACCACACCCAGTCACAGTATTCTGACACCGGGCCAACCAGTCGTGGAACTAACCTTATATTTGCTTGAGCGTAGGCAAGGGAGCTATACCATTTTTACAACTTTGGCATGTCGGCCCGGGATCGAACCTTGGGCCGACGCTCCACCGATTACACTACCAGGTCCGGTACAGATAGTTTAGGTATTTTTTTTCTTAAGCATACAAATAAATTATTGTTACCTGAAAAGATTCCACGAAATGTTGTTTGTTGTTTAATGGTATCTTTCTTCTGCTTAATGAGTTAAAGAATACAACCCTTCTCGTGCGTTATCACAAACCCATATTTCCTTTATTAAGCCTCGCTGCACAGGTAGCCATTTTTAACTAAGAAAACCACGTGCCCGCTTATTTTGGAGATCTCGTTTTCTCATCTTCTAGATGTAATCCGCTCCAATGAAGATATCTACTTTTAGCAAGAAACATCGTCGTGCTCAAAGATTTCGAAAGAATGGACATTTAGAGTGATTCTTTCACGATTCTACAGTCAACAATTCAGGTAGTGTTGAAATTAATTATCTTTCCTTAGACTAAGTACGAGGTTATGCAAGAAATATTCCCAAATTTCCCAAAACAGAGGTAAGATTTGATATGTGTATTTGATATAGGAAAACTGTCTGATGCCATCTTTAAATGGAAATATGCATTAAAATGAGATTGTAATTGTGTAGCCAGTTAGCTGAAAGACGTAAAACTGTTAATATAAATGTAAAAGGTTACATAAGAGTCTCCCATCGTGTGTAACTCGATCGCAGTAATGTGCACTATCAAAACAAACAAAATCTATATCATTATGTCAATAACAGGTATGATTAATAAGACGCCTTTGATGAGGTTTCAAGTACAGCAGTAGCATGCCCTTTGCCATCAAGCGTTTACAAGCTATCACAAAGTTGTTAACTGCTCTTCTATGAAGCACACGGTTCTAGGTTCGATATCTAGTTAAGGTACTTTTGTCTCGTGATTACTGTGTTTGAACCGTATTCATCTGAGTATCATGTGGAAATAGTGTCATTGAATATAACTTATTCACCTGAAAATAAAATTGGCATAAACGCCTCTAACCAGAACTGATCCACGTGTCTGAGTTCCATTGCAGTTATATCACTGTCCCAATGTCCTTTGCGATTTCAGTATTGTCATTAACTATCAATATAAAATACTCTTTAACCTGCTTATCCTATTTAAAGTGAAATTTATGGAACGCCGTGATTGTCTTATGTAATTGAATTGTTATCGTGTATATATATATATATATATATATATATATATATATATATATATATATATATATATATATATATATATATATATATATATATATATATATATATATATATATATCTATCTATATATATATATATATATATATATATATATATCTATATATTTATATATATATATTATGCTGTTTTGTGCACAGGATATGTCATCTTGTCTAATGAATGTGTAATGCTATAATAGTGGATCAACTTGCTGTCCTATAAATAGTATGCTTACCTGTCTACCTAGCATGTTATCTTGTTAAATAGGTATGTAATGTTGTCAACATATACCTAGCATCAGCTTTAATGTTCCGAGATCGGGGTTTTATATCAAAGGATCATGATATTATACCGACTCCAAAGTTGCATACCATTTTATCACAACGACATGCTGACTTGTCAAAATGACATCATATCTTGTCGAAACGGCCTACTGTCTTGTCAACACGGCATTAATATCCCCTTGTCAACAAATCATGATATCTTGCCAAAATAGCAAGTTATCCTCTCAAAACGGCATGTTGTCTTATCAACAGATCACGATATCTTGTCAAAATAGTATGTTGATCTTTCTAAACGGCAGATTGTATTGTCAACAGATCATGATATTTTATCAAAATATTAAGTTGTTCTCTCAAAACGGCATGTTGTCTTGTCAACAGATCATGATAACTTGTCAAAATAGTATATCATACTCTTAAAACGACACGTTGTCTGGTCATGTAGTTTTTACAAGTCAACATTTCGTTTTGACAATACAAAATGTCGTTTTGGCAAATCACCATGTTGTTTGGCAAGTCAACTAGCCGTGTTGACAAGACAGCAAGCCATTGTGACTGACAAGTCAGCATGTCGTTTTGACAACTCAGCATGTAATTTTGACAAGACAGCATGTAATTTTGTCAAGACACGTAATGTTTGACAAATCAGGATGTCATTTTGCCAAAAAAACAGGTCGTTTTGACAACACAGCATGTCGTTTTGACAACATAGCATGTCGTTTTGACAAGACAGCATGTCGTTTTGACAAGACAACATGTCGTTTTGACAATACAGCCTGACGTTTTGCCAAGACCGCATGTCGTTTTGACAAGTTAGCATGTCGTTTTGACAAGTAAGCATTTCGTTTTGACAAGACAGCATGCCGTTTTGACTAGACATATGTCGTTTTGACGAGTCATCAAGGTATCTTGACATAACTGCATGTAATTTTGACAAGACAGCATGTCGTTTTGACTAGACAGCATATCGTTTTGACAAGTGATCAAGGCATCTTGACATAACTGCATGTAATCATGTAGCTTTGACAAGTTAGCATATCGTTTTGAAAAGTCATCTGTTAATTTTGACAATACATCAGGTCGTTTTGACAAGTCGACATGTCGTTTTGAAAAGTCAACATGTCGTTTTGACAAGTCAGCATGTCGCTTTGAGTCAGCATGTCGCTTTGACAAGTCAGCATGTCGTTTTGACAAGTCAGCATGTCGCTTTGACAAATCAGCATGTCGCTTTGACAGCATGTCGTTTTGACAAATCAGCATGTCGCTTTGACAGCATGTCGCTTTGACAAGTCAGCATGTCGTTTTGACAAGTCAGCATGTTGTTTTGACATCAGCATGTTGTTTTGACAAGTCAGCATGTCGCTTTAACAAGTCCGTGTGTCGAAAGGTTTTAATAGAAGCATATCAGTTCATTCATATGAACGTCGGACCCCACATTACTGTTTATGCCAGTTTTTTTTTCTTTTTTCCTCATATACATTATGTTTTCAACTGATTTGTACCAATAACATTGTTTTCCGGCAATATATGGCTTTATGCATGAAATGATTGCCTACAAAACCACATTACTTATACAAGTGTTATATTTTGTTGTTGTACTCTGCTCTTGGTCAAAAAATTAAAGTTTAAATTGTGTTGCTTCTCTAAATTCGGCCAATATAAGCTATGTGCATGTATATCTAAATTTTTTTAGTAGACATTCGCATTGCTAAAGATATAGCGTACCGTATGCCCTTCTTTGTATGAATATAAAGGTCGGAAGAACTCTGTAGACAATGTACTTACAATACACTGTTTACACACTATTTAGTCCTCCTAATATATTGACAAGAAAATCGTTGATGCAAAATATCAAAGGCGACGCAGACGATTAAAACAAATTTAAAAGATATGGTGACATACATTTTAAAACTCAATTAAATATTGTATCAGACAGTTTTCTTTATTCAAATGCATGTAAATAAATAAATAATAATTATAAAAAAACTTCATGTTCCGAATTATGATCCGTATGTTATCAGGGTTATGAAAGTCCGCAAAACAGACTTTCTCCGTGTGCAAATTTCAGTGAACATTCCATATATAGGCGTCGCGCTTCAGCGCGTCGTCAACAAACTATTACAAAATAGAGTTGCTAGTGAAGTATCATTTGTAACCTGCAAAGGACGCGGTCTGTATTCAAGCGCGAACTTGTCAGAAGGCAAACTATCTAGGAAACCAATTAAGCGAAATAGATTGGCTGCGTGCCTTCAAGTCTATATATTGTTTTGTATCCATTCCTTTAAACTGTGCGTGTCCAAAAAGCTAATGATCTATCTAATGATTACACAGTAGGCATTAAACCGGAAGGCAATACCCATATATAGAACCAAATATAAAACATTTTTCAAAGACCAAGGGAGGCTTGTCTTGAAATAAAGTGCTTCTTTATCCTATTTGTGTTGTTTGTGTGTGTTTTTTGTTTGTGTTTTTGTTGTTGTTGTTTTTTTTTGTTTTGTTTTTTTTGTTGTTGTTGTTTTTTTGTTGTAGTTTTCTTTATTTCGAAAAAGTATACACACAGTTCTTGCATTTTGGTTTAAAAAGGTATTTGTGTTGTATCGTATTGTAATATGCAAATGGCTACTTTGTTGTTGTTGTTGTTGTTTATATATTTTATACTTTATCTTATTAGTGAGTAACATCAATTGCAGTTCGTTTCCTTGGGTGTGCATGCGTGTGTGCCACTGTTTCTATGTGTGTGCGCGCTTCTGTGTGTGTGTGTGTGTGTGTGTGTTTGTGAGAGTGCGCGCGCGCCTATGCATTTGGTGGCAAACGGGTTGTATGAATACACACCTTCCAGCCGGGGACACCAACCAAACCGGGGACGTCGTCCGCGGTTGTACTAGTGCTGAAATCCGTGTCTAAAGGCATTGAAAGATAACGTATGTAAAATTCGCATGTTCCCAATTAATCACATTTGTAAGGACCACGATATACACACCCGATTTGGACATGATATTTAAAACACAGAGAGAGAGAGAGAGAGAGAGAGAGAGAGAGAGAGAGAGAGAGAGAGAGAGAGAGAGAGAGAGAGAGAGAGAGAGGAGAGAGAGAGAGAGAGAGAGAGAGAGAATGGAATCTGAGTAGTTTTATGAAACCACTTCATGATCATTAACTCGCAACGCATCGACGTTCTGTACGAATAGCGGGAATACATCATTGCTTTTTAAAGCTACACATTTATAAATGTATTAAATTATATATTATACACATTAAATTTAACTAGATTTAAAAAATAAATTATGAATTAATAAGGACGTTGTTATTTAAGCTTGATAGTTCTTCTTATTATTGATGAATATAAATAGTAAGGATATATTCTAAAAAACAAACTTAATTGCACAAATACATGAGTGCTTAACACACATTTGCATACAATACAATATACTGTTGTCTTTTAAAAATCTGGTATAAAAATATTTTACAAAAAGTATTGTACTTTGGCAAGTGATTCGATAAAATCGCTATTTAATATGTTTCTCTTACTTATTTTTCTAACCAACACACTACAATCCCCGCAAACTGATTATTTAAACATTCAACAGTGGGGGTGGGGGGCCGAGGAAAGCCGATGTTAATGATATTATTATTTAGGAGACTAAACTGTGCGAACCAAATAAACAACATTGCAAACTGAAGAAAAATTACAGGAGGGAATTTAGAGGCATTGAAAAATTAATGGAAGGGTCCGCCTTTGCTTAAAGTAACAGAAGGAATTTTGCTCTTGAAGGATTTTGTCCGTACTCCGTTTTTAGCAATAACCCAGGCTTTACAGATTTATGTATCTAGTTGCAAAAAGAAGAAAAGGGAAGATATATTGCTAAGTTGATGATGCTTTTATAATCTATTGATCAGCAGCTGAAGAAAGCACCATGTGTAGCAATGTGCAGTTTCGTTGGCTCAAAAATGTTGCTGTTTTAAGCATTTAAACACATCTATAATATGCTAACCGGAAATCGCACATATTTGGAAATATTTAATTATATTTTGTGTTGCCCAAAGTATAAAGTATATTATTATTATTATTCCATATTTATATACCACCCTTTTCATAATTTACATTAGGTGGTTTACAAAGACAGTAATTGAAAAAAATACAATAGCAGTGACAAATTGACAAAACATAAAACATAAAACCTGTAAACCTAGAACATAAAATCAAAATATAAGTACTAAGAATGAAAAACAGTGATCGTAAAATCATTTTAAACACTAAAATAACAGAACACATATTGGTAAGAATTCAACACTGAATGTATGTAACAAATTTCCCTATATGACAATGATACAAATAAAAGAACAGCAGCTTAAATGTCCCAAAAACTGATATATTTACTGACATCCATAAAGTTGGATGAAAAGGTAGGTTTTAAGGGACTTCTTAAAAGAAACAAAGCTATTTGACTGTCGTAATGTTACTGGTAAAGAATTCCACAACTGAGGTGCACATACAAACACCTACACCATAGCTCACTGTTTTACATCTAGGTTGCACAAGTGTCATGGTTTGTCTTGGGATCTGAGTGCTCGCCTAGGGGTATGTAGTTCTAATATAGATTTGATGTACAATGGTGCCTGGTCACGTAGCGCTTTGTAGGTCAGTGACGGAATGTTGTACTTAATTCTACAGTCTATTGGCAACCAGAGCAACTCTTTCAAAATAAGAGTGATATGATAGGAACGTGATGTTTTGGAAATAATACAAGCTGCCGTGTTTTGTACAGTCTGTTGTTTGTTTAAAGTAGTTTTGGGTACACCATACAACAGGGAGTTACAATAATCAAGTCGAGATGTAACAAGGCTGTTGACGAGAGATTTTGTGGCGTCACTTGTAATGTATTGTCTATGTATATGTATACTGGACACGACGGTATTTTGAGATATGTGCACAAACGCTTTGCTTGGTTGATGTGCCGAAAATGCATCGTAACGTTTAATGAAAATATCTTCAAAATGCTTAGTTATATTTGGTTTGTTCTACAATACTTACTAATCGTAGTATATTTCGACTGGTCCAACATCTAATAAATCTCTGTCGGCAATTCTATGCTGTTTTGTTTGTCGCACCATTTTTGAAGGCTTCAATGGAAATTCTACTATTTTTATAAGACGAGTTTCAGTTGTAACTTCCATACATACTCTACATCGAAATTATACACAGCACATTCTCGAACACCAAACTGAAATCTCAATGCAAGCAATATTGATGTATATTTGTTAAGTATAAAATCCGGCAATACTGCACTGAGTGTTTGCTGACAAACTAAGATAGAAATATTGTTATCATTATTATTATTATTATTATTATTATTATTATTATTATTATTATTATTATTATTATTATTATTATTATTATTATTATTATTATTACATGTATTATTATTATTATCCTTCCTATAATATGCAAACGACGATAGATGGGAAAACAGAGGTACAACTGTAATCTAGCTGCATTTTATAATCCAACTCGAAGGGAAGTATGTGTTTGCCTGTTTCGGCATAGTTTTGTGAAGAATTTGAACCGGTTTTCAACAACAAAAATGCTGTAAAGGTCTGGATCCGGGCCTGTACCGTGAACACGTGTCCCGCAGTATACACCGGTAGGTCCACGGACGTCGAGTGAACGTCAATGGCAATCTACCGCCTTAATGTCCGTATATACAAGGACGTCACCTTTTGTGTTTTGTTGTTGTTGTTTTTGTTGTTGTTCTTCTTCTTTTTTTTCTTTTTTTCTTCTCTTTCTTGTTTTTTTTTTTTTTTTTTTTTTTTTTTTTTTTTTTTTTTTTTTTTTTTTTTTTTTTTGTCAGAAAAAGATTACAACAAAGGTGCAACTCCACAGCGACAAAAACATTTTTGTAACTCCAGGAACAGTGACGAAAGTATAAGCTTAACTTAAAATACGCATTCCTGTTCAAAAGAAACAATGCCTTCGTAAGCGAGCTGACGTGCTAGTTATATGGAGAAGAATATATCTTTTTTAAATTACACTGAGCAATTGTTTTTGTATGAAGATAAATAAAAGTCTTAACAAAAATAATTGCCGATAGTATATTTTATAAGTATTTCAAGTATATATTGTATGAGTAATTTATATAGGTATTTTCCGCATTAAGTTGAAATCCTGTACCTCTACAATTTGATGAACTGGGGTGATTGATTCAAAGGCAAAACTTTTCTTACTCGCGTAAACGAATATCACTGCCTATATGTCCATGTTACTGTTTGTGGTATTTAATAATTAACTATACATTTAACAATACTATGACGAAATATGTTTGAACAGGGGTCATATGTTCCACTTGATCTGCATTGCTTATAAAACAGTTCGTACATGAAATGTTTTGTAGTAAAACTTTTATTACACTGATAATCAGAAACTGCGAAAATTTAAGTTATGACTTGTGTTCTAATACGAGCACTGCACGTTGTCACTTGTTTTATGAACGTAGTCTTGGTTACTGTTCAATCGGAACACCTCGGATAACTCACGAATCATCTCTCGGATGCATGTAAGTAGTAGGATTACCTCGGCCATTTCCCTAAATGAGACTTATTTTGTGACAGACGTCAAAACAAAGATGGCAGCTCGGATGACATGTCACTATAGTACGATGCCTGTAAATCTTCACTTTGTGGCTGATTCAAATTTAAATCATCCAAGTTTAATTTACCCGGCGCAGCAAAGACACAGCTGTCAAACGACGCCATTGTTTATGTTTTGTGCGAACTACAGTTAAAGCATCTTCTTCCGACTTCCGGCGAACAAAACAATCGTGATTTGAGTTAGTATCATTGCACCAGATACATCCGAGGGATGATTGTCCCGAAAACGGAATTACCCGAGAAGCTCCGATTGGGTTACTGTTGTGGAGTTGACATGATGTAACCGGTGAGAAGTCGGGTTGGTAAGAACTGCCGTATTACACGAATATCACTTTGGTTGGTTAGGAATATGAGCCTAACACCTGATCCCCGTATCGAGCACTCTCTCATGGCGGTTTTATGGCCCCTACTGTGCGGTTAATATAACACGGTCAAGTCACAAATACTTATGGTGTGGCATATGTTTCAAGTCCTGCTGACAGAAAACGTGTTTAGGATAGCTAAAGAAGCATATGTCTCTTTCCTTTTGACAAGACAGCATGTCGTTTTGACTAGAAAGTCTGTCTTTGTTTACAAGACGGCATGTCGTTTTGACAAGACAGCATATCGTTTTGACAAGACAGCATGCCATTTTGACAAGTCAGCGTGTCGTTTTGACAAGTCAGTATGTCGAAAGGTTTTAATAGGAGCATATCAGTTCATTCATATGAACGTCGGACCCCTCATTACTGTTTTTGCCAGTCTTTTCTTTTCTTATTTTTCCCATATACATTTTGTTTTGTACCAATAACATTGTTTTCCGGGAATATTTTGGCTTTATGCATGAAATGATTGCCTACAAAACCCCATTATTTATACAAGTGTTATATTTTGTTGTTGTACTCTGCTTTTGGTCAAATAATTTAAGCCTTTTTTTAAATTGAGTTGCTTCTACAAATTCGGCCAATGTAAGCTATGTGCATGTATATCTAAATCATTTTAGTAGACATTCGCATTGCTAAAGATATTGCGTACTGTGTAGACAATGTTCTTACAATACACTGTTTACACACTATTTAGTCCTCCTAATATATTGACAAGAAAATCGTTGATGCAAAATATCAAAGGCGACGCAGACGATTAAAACAAATTTAAAAGATATGGTGACATACATTTTAAAACTCAATTAAATATTGTATCAGACAGTTTTCTTTATTCAAATGCATGTAAATAAATAAATAAATAATAATTATAATAAAACTTCATGTTCCGAATTATGATCCGTATGTTATCAGGGTTATGAAAGTCCGCAAAACAGACTTTCTCCATGTGCAAATTTCAGTGAACATTTCATATATAGGCGTCGCGCTTCAGCGCGTCGCCAACAAACTATTACAAAATAGAGTTGCTAGTGAAGTATCATTTATAACCTGCAAAGGACGCGGTCTGTATCCAAGCGCGAACTTGTCAGAAGGCAAACTATCTAGGAAAACAATTAAGGGAAATAGATTGGCTGCGTGCCTTCAAGTCTATATATTGTTTTGTATCCATTCCTTTAAACTGTGCGTGTCCAAAAAGCTAATGATCTATCTAATGATTACACAGTAGGCATTAAACCGGAAGGCAATACCCATATATAGAACCAAATATAAAACATTTTTCAAAGACCTAGGGAGGCTTGTCTTGAAATAAAGTGCTTCTTCATCTTATTTGTGTTGTTTGTGTGTGTTTTTTGTTTGTGTTTTTGTTGCTGTTGTTTGTTGTTGTTGTTGTTTTGTTTTTTTGTTGTTGTTTTTTTTGTTGTTTTCTTTATTTCGGAAAGTATACACACCATTCTTGCATTTTGGTTTAAAAGGTATTTGTGTTGTATCGTATTGTAATATGCAAATGGTTACTTTGTTGTTGTTGTTGTTGTTGTTTATATATTTTATACTTTTTCTTATTAGTGATTAACATCAATTGCAGTTCGTTTCCTTGGGTGTGCATGCATATGTGCCACCGTTTCTATGTGTGTGCGCGCTTCTGTGGGTGTGTGTGTGTTTGTGAGAGTGCGCGCGCACGCGCGCGCGCCTATGCATTTGGTGGCAAACGGGTTGTATGAATACACACCTTCCAGCCGGGGACACCAACCAAACCGGGGACGTCGTCCGCGGTTGTACTAGTGCTGAAATCTGTGCCTTAAGGCATTGAATGATAACGTATGTAAAATTCGTATGTCCCAAATTAATCACATTTGTAAGGACCACGATATACACACTTGATTTGGACATGATATTTAAAACAGAGAGAGAGAGAGAGAGAGAGAGAGAGAGAGAGAGAGAGAGAGAGAGAGAGAGAGAGAGAGAGAGAGAGAGAGAGAGAGAGAGAGAGAGAGAGAGAGAGAGAGAGAGAGAGAGAGAGAGAGAATAGAATCTGAGTAGTTTTATGCAACCACTTCATGATCAATAACTCGCAACGCCTCGACGTTCTGTACGAATAGCGTGAATACAGCATTGCTTTTTAAAGCTACACATTTATTAATGTATTAAATTATATATTATACACATTAAATTTAACTAGATTTGAAAATAAATTATGAATTAATAAGGACCTTGTTATTTAAGCTTGATAGTTCTTCTCATTATTGATGAATATAAATAGTAAGGATATATTCTAAAAACAAACTTAATTGCACAAATACATGAGTGCTTAACACACACATTTGCATACAATACAATATACTCTTGTCTTTTAAAAATCTCGTATAAAATTTTTTTTAAAAAAGTATTGTACTTTGACAAGTGATTCGATAAAATCGCTATTTAATGTTTCTCTTACTTATTTTTCTAACCAACACACTACAATCCCCGCAAACTGATTATTTAAACATTCATATTAAAATGACTAGAAGGCTGATTCCTCTAATGACAAATCAACCTTAGCAACAACTGTGCGAACCAAATAAACAACATTGCAAACTGAAGAAAAATTACAGGAGGGAATTTACAGGCATTGAAAAATTAATGGAAGGGTCCGCCTTTGCTTAAAGTAACAGAAGGAATTTTGCTCTTGAAGGATTTTGTCCGTACTCCGTTTTTAGCAATAACCCAGGCTTTACATACTTATGTATCTAGTTGCAAAAGGAAGAAAAGGGAAGATATATTGCTTAGTTGATGATGATTTCATAATCTATTGATCTGCAGCTGTAGGAAGCACCATGTGTAGCAATGTGCAGTTTCGTTGGCTCAAAAATGTTGCTGTTTTAAGCATTTAAACACATCTATAATATGCTAACCGGACATTGCACTTATTTGGAAATATTTAATTATATTTTGTGTTGCCCAAAGTATAAAGTATATTATTATTATTATTCCATATTTATAAACCACCCTTTTCATAATTTACATAAGGTGGTTTATAAAGACAGTAATTGAAAAAAATACAATAGCAGTGACAAATTGACAAAACATAAAACATAAAACCTGTAAACCTAGAACATAAAATCAAAATATAAGTACTAAGAATGAAAAACAGTGATCGTAAAATCATTTTAAACACTAAAATAACAGAACACATATTGGTAAGAATTCAACACTGAATGTATGTAACAAATTTCTCTATATGACAATGATACAAATAAAAGAACAGCAGCTTAAATGTCCCAAAAACTGATATATTTACATCCATAAAGTTGGATGAAAAAGTAGGTTTTAAGGGACTTCTTAAAAGAAACAAAGCTATTTGACTGTCGTAATGTTACTGGTAAAGAATTCCACAACTGAGGTGCACATACAAACACCTACACCATAGCTCACTGTTTTACATCTAGGTTGCACAAGTGTCATGGTTTGTCTTGGGATCTGAATGCTCACCTAGGGGTATATAGTTCTAACATAGATTTGCTGTACATGGTGCCTGGTCATGTAGCGCTTTGTAGGTCGGTGTCAGAATTTTGTACTTAATTCTACAGTCTATTGGCAACCAGAGCAACTCTTTCAAAATAAGAGTGATATGATAGGAACGTGATGTTTTGGAAATGATACGAGCTGCCGTGTTTTGTACATTCTGTAGTTTGTTTAAAGAAGTTTTGGGTACACCATACAACAGGGAGTTACAATAATCAAGTCGAGATGTAACAAGGCTGTTGTCGAGAGATTTTGTGGCGTCACTTGTAATGTATTGTCTATGTATATGTATACTGGACACGACGGTATTTTTAGATAATTGCACAAACGCTTTGCTTGGTTGATGTGCCGAAAATGCATCGTAAAATTTAATGAAAATATCTTCAAAATGCTTAGTTATATTTGGTTTGTTCTACAATACTTACTAATCGTAGTATATTTCGACTGGCCCAACATCTAGTAAATCTCTGTCAGCAAATCTATGCTGTTTTGTTTGTCACACCATTTTTGAAGGCTCCAATGGAAATTCTAGTATTTTTATAAGACGAGTTTCAGTTGTAACTTCCATAAATACTCTACATCGAAATTATACACAGCACATTCTTGAACACCAAACTGAAATCTCAATGCAAGCAATATTGATGTATATTTGTTAAGCATAAAATGTGACGATACTGCAATGATTGTTTGCTGACAAACTAAGATAGAAATATTGTTATTATTATTATTATTATTATTATTATTATTATTATTATTATTATTATTATTATTATTATTATTATTATTATCCTTTCTATAATATGCAAACGACGATAGATGGGAAAACAGAGGTACAACTGTAATTTAGCTGCATTTTATAATCCAACTCGAAGGGAAGTATGTGTTTGCCTGTTTCGGCATAGTTTTGTGAAAAATTTGAACCGGTTTTCAACAACAAAGATGCTGAAAAGGTCTGGATCCGGGCCTGTACCGTGAACGCGTGTCCCGCAGTATACACCGGTAGGTCCACGGACGTCGAGTGAACGTCAATGGCAATCTACCGCCTTAATGTCCGTATATACAAGGACGTCACCTTTCGTGTTTTGTTGTTGTTGTTTTTTGTTGTTGTTGTTCTTCTTTTTTCTTTTTTTCTTCTCTTTCTTGTTTTTTTTTTTTTTTTTTTTTTTTTTTTTTTTTTTGTCAGAAAAAGATTACAACAAAGGTGCAACTCCACAGCGACAAAAACATTTTTGTAACTCCAGGAACAGTGACGAAAGTATAAGCTTAACTTAAAATACGCATTCCTGTTCAAAAGAAACAATGCCTTCGTAAGCGAGCTGACGTGCTAGTTATATGGAGAAGAATATATCTTTTTTAAATTACACTGAGCAATTGTTTTTGTATGAAGATAAATAAAAGTCTTAACAAAAATAATTGCCGATAGTATATTTTATAAGTATTTCAAGTATATATTGTATGAGTAATTTATATAGGTATTTTCCGCATTAAGTTGAAATGCTGTACCTCTACAATTTGATGAACTGGGGTGATTGATTAAAAGGCAAAAACTTTTCTTACTCGCGTAAACGTATATCACTGCCTATATGTCCATGTTACTGTTTGTGGTATTTAATAATTAACTATACATTTAACAATACTATGACGAAATATGTTTGAACAGGGGTCATTATGTTCCACTTGATCTGCATTGCTTATAAAACAGTTCGTACATGAAATGTTTTGTAGTAAAACTTTTATTACACTGATAATCAGAAACTGCAAAAATTTAAGTTATGACTTGTGTTCTAATACGAGCACTGCACGTTGTCACTTGTTTTATGAACGTAGTCTTGGTTACTGTTCAATCGGAACACCTCGGATAACTCACGAATCATCTCTCGGATGCATGTAAGTAGTAGGATTACCTCGGCCATTTCCCTAAATGAGACTTATTTTGTGACAGACGTCAAAACAAAGATGGCAGCTCGGATGGCATGTCACTATAGTACGATGCCTGTAAATCTTCACTTTGTGGCTGATTCAAATTTAAATCATCCAAGTTTAATTTACCCGGCGCAGCAAAGACACAGCTGTCAAACGACGCCATTGTTTATGTTTTGTGCGAACTACAGTTAAAGCATCTTCTTCCGACTTCCGGCGAACAAAACAATCGTGATTTGAGTTAGTATCATTGCACCAGATACATCCGAGGGATGATTGTCCCGAGAACGGAATTACCCGAGAAGCTCCGATTGGGTTACTGTTGTGGAGTTGACATGATGTAACCGGTGAGAAGTCGGGTTGGTAAGAACTGCCGTATTACACGAATATCACTTTGGTTGGTTAGGAATATGAGCCTAACACCTGATCCCCGTATCGAGCACTCTCTCATGGCGGTTTTATGGCCCCTACTGTGCGGTTAATATAACACGGTCAAGTCACAAATACATATGTTTCAAGTCCTGCTGACAGAAAACGTGTTTAGGATAGCTAAAGAAGCATATGTCTCTTTCCTAATACGACGAAGGATTTACTTTACGTTCTTGTCTTCGAATGACGTAAAGTAAAAGAAGAGATATTTATTTTGTTAATTTAGTGTGTTTTAAGAATAAACTAATTAAATAGGAATGTTTCCTACTAAGTTGAATAGAAGAAGTGCGTGGGAGAAAAGTGTTGATAAAGTGATGAAGTTACGTATATCTAGTCACTATCAAGAATGTATGACATTTTTTCATATTAAACTCGACGTTGTTTTTTTTGTGTCTTAAAAACATACCCTGTGGCAACAATTCTGATGTTTTCAAATGAAGTAAATTTCCTATTTACAAACTAAAATGTAAAAGAACATCCATTAGCTTAATTAAGCAGTCTACAAAAAGGACACAAACCCCACACAAACGTCAACAAGCTCAAGGTTGATGTTAAGTACATCATGAATGTCAATAACCGATTTAAATCGGACGCTTTAAAGGTGGTATCCGAACGTGTGTGTGTTTGTTTGTTTTTTGTATCCCTGTTTAAGAGAATTTGGAGAAAGAAAGAAACACATCTGATCACTACCAGAATTCTGAGACATTATAACTCGTGAAATAATTCTTCTAAATTATTTTTGATTAACTCAAAAGAGATCCTGACTAATGTGTTAACGTAGGCGTCATAATTTCTTTTATTATGCTTAAACATAGTTAATATTGCTAACTAAACTGTGTTAATAAACAGAATATTATTGTACTAGTAATTTGGATTGGGGACGTGTATGCATCTATGGGAGGGTGGGGGGAGGGGGTATTTATGCCAAATTGAACTTGGTTTTTGCTAACCTTTCCATATCTGTTCAAGAAGAAGCAGTAGGTCATATTTGTCCACCTGTCCTTTTTCCGAAAATCGTTACGTATATCTAGTCATTATCAAGAATACATTACATTTTTTCATATTAAACTTGACATTTTGGTGTCTTAAATACATATAGTGTGGCAACAATTTTGATGTTTTCACACGAAGTGAAAACTTAAAAGAACATCCATTAGTATAATTTTGCAGAATAAACAGCACACATATTTTTGTAAGCTCAAGATTGCTGTCAAGTACATTATAAATGTCAATCATTGACAAAAATGATACAGTTGTGCACTTTTAAAGGCGGTATCCGCACGTTGTTTTTTTATCTCTGTTTATTAGAATTTGGAAAAAACACATCTTTATTAAATCGTATGTAAGTCTGAGTAAAACGATCTGACAACTGCCACAATTCTTTGACAGAAATCATTCGCTCTAAATGTTACTCATTTCCAAATCTATGAATATGCACGATGAGGATTGCTGTCAAAAGTTGACATAGACGTCAAAGCGGATAATCCGACTGATGACATTATGTGATGCCAAAAGTAAGTGGTTACATCATTTCTTCTGTTTAAAAATAGGCAACTGTGCAGCGTGGCTTAATTGTCTAATACATGTTTGTAATGACGAATGGAGTGTTATGCTTAAATGTTCATGAATTTGTGTTGTGTGTGTGTTCGTGAGGATGGACGTTCGTTTGTGCTGGTGCGCGCGTGTGTGTGTGTGTTTGCATTTGGTGGCAAACGGGGACAGTTATATGAATACACACCTTCCAACTGAGTAGACCCACTACACCGGGGACGTCCCCGGATGTACTACTGCTGAAATCCGCGCCTACAGGCATTAAAAGATAACATGTGTGAAATTCGCAGAACTTGGAGCATGTCCCGATTTAACCACATTGGTACGGACCACAGTATACACACCCGATTAGGACATGATATTTCTCATACACACGCATTTATCCTTAGTTTTCAAAAAGGCATACACGTTATTAGCCGCTAGGTCCCCGTTTATGCGTAGTATTTTAAACATTCATACACACATATGGTCGCCGTAAGGTCCCCGTTTATACATTATATCTTAAAATAATTACGCACAGAAGTGGAATCTGAGTTGTTCTATGAAACCACTGACTATGCATAATCTACTAGGACGATATATTTACAATATCCTGCGCAGAAATAGACAAGAGACGTCAGAGCGGATAAAATGAAAGATGACATAATGTGATTTAAAAGAGGTCTCGTTGTTTCCTCGTTTTGAAAATATATATGTAGGGCATCAATAAACGGCATTTCTCGGGATCTTTTCAGGTAACCACAATTTATTTGTTTATTTGAGCCACACAACTTTGGTACAAATTGTCGCATACCACCTTAAAAGTGACTTGCAAAACAGAAAGATATAGACGATAAAGCGCAATAAAGTTATTCTTGTTCTAGTTACGTATTCACGCGAGGTTGATTGTCGCATACATGAAAGAAATACATTTTCTGATCTTCGGCCGATCTTGGAAATTATCATTTTAGTTTTTGAGATCTTCAGTCTTGATAGATGTTGCGTAACAGAGTTTAGAGAGTAAGATTACTAAAACATTTTAAGTATTTTTGGATAAAACTGCAAACAGAGTATGCCGAATAAAAATAACGCGTAATGGATCAATGAAGCAAAACTTTTAAGATACCGACGTTATAATGCAATTATGAAAACTGACATACTCAGATGGTGAACTTATTGAAGGAAACGCTTTGTATGCAAGTTTGCTTTAAGACATATTTATAAGCGCCCTTTTTTATATCAATGTGTTTATGAAGTATGAATTAAAGAAATAGGATTTAAAATGTATCACTGCTTACAAAAGGTAGATAGTCAAACATAAAAATAATAAATGTAATTAAACTTTTTAAGAAGACGACCGTTAACTTAAACAAATTTCAAATGACACAACCATCGAATCTATAACATGTTTAAGTGACTCCCATCGTCTTTCCCTTTTGTATATTTGTAGAGATGTTGCGGGGTTTTTTTTTAATTATTTGTACTAAAATGAGTCGTTTACACAAGCGCAGGTAGAATTAGGATTTGTAACTCCTCTGTCTGCTTAGCCTCTCACCAACTGTATTGACTGTGTTCGAGTCCCGTTCGGGCCGAGAGACTTAATGTGGGACTTACTGTGGAAAGGTCTTCCAGCTGACCTGCGGTGCGCCGGTGGTTCTCACCAGACTTGTGTCTGGGGTCTTCCTCCACCAAAAGAGCTGGACGTCGCTATAATGACCATAATTTGTCGCTGCGAAGTATTTCAAAAACAACAAAAACATATTCTAAGAAATGGTAAACATGGTAAACTTCCGGGCTACATCTATCATTTCAGGAAAGAGCAGACACTTAGGACATTATCGAGCAGTTTTCAGTTTCCTTAAATTTGCGAGTGAACAGGCACCATTACCATTGGTTGTGTTAACAAGTACTGTTAGGACTTTTCCGTATAGTTCAGAATGTAGAAAAGGCCTTAATTACCAATATTTGAAATGACCTCTAAACGGAGCTATATTGTGAAATATTCGACATGACAATGGCGGACAAAATAAAACGTAAGGATTACTGGTATGCCGAACAGGGCGACTCATTTATCATTGCTTTTGTTCTTATATTGTTATCGACAATGGACAGTGCAATGGATTACAAAAATAGCGTTAGTGCAATGGAAACCTATTCAAAAGGACAAAGATATCGACAATAATATATCCACCCCCAAGTTTACCTGAACAAGATGGAGCCTCAACGCGGAGGACATACAGAAATTTAGACATTTTATGAACGCAAATCCATCCCTTATAATCAAGCATGACCAATAATCATGTGACCATTTTACACAGAAGCTTGTAGGTCGACGGGTATGTGAAGATTTAATAAAAATTGCTGCATCTTTCTACTAAATTGGACACATTTATTAATTTACATTTATTACTTCAGACTGTTCCTAGTGTCTAAACCTAGGGATTTCAATTCTCGCCATTGTAACAAATGTTAACAGGAATGTCAGATTTGATTATACAATTTATATTGTCTTATTCAGATAGTGAAAAACAACATTGATCATGTTACTGTTATAGTTAAAGTTAAATTTCCACCAATACCCATTTGAGCTTTATATAAAGAAAAATACAAACCCGAATCAAGACAAAAAGTTTTTTGGTGAGATACATGTGAGACTACATTTTAACCAATTCATGTCAAAATCTTGCCTAATATGTTATTGCAATCCGACATTATTGCAAACAAAACACGATGCATTTGTAATATTATTACATTTTGATAACTGTTATACATTTATGAAACTCAGCAATATAATAACAAATGTCGCAATAACTCAGCAATATAATAACATTAACTTAATCTTCCTGAACATTTGAAAGCTTATACACAATATGTGTTTAGTCGAACACGATTTTCCTGAAGCACAATAGGAACTTTGCGTGCATATTTTCGCTCACTTGCGAGAGTGTAAACAACTAACACCTATACTAAGCGCACAACCAACCTCATCGAAGCAGTTGGGTATATCTGATTTTTAATTGTTTTGTTCTCATTTTCTTTCAGACGTAGGCATTTCAAAAATTCAGGAAAGAATACACGATGCTTGAAGAAACCAATTTACGTTTTGGATACAGGTATATAAATTATACTTTCTATCAAAAGATTTTGAATTAATATTGTAGCAAAAAGATAACAAAAAATATGTTTAATCTTAATTAAATTTTCTCAATGAAAGCTATGTTTACACTTGTTATGAACTGCAAATTAAATATTGCAATCTAAAATATAGCTGTGGGTAATGACGGCCTTGTTAAGCCGTATATGTAACAAATCGAACATGTAATACTCTTTACCATCACCATCATTCTTATCTATTCATCATCATCATCAACATCAACATCATCATCATCATCATCATCATCATCATCATCATCATCATCATCGTCATCATCATCATCATCATCATCATCATCATCCATCAACCATCAACCATCAACCATCATCCTCATCATCATCATCATCATCATCATCATCACCATCATCCATCCCCATCATCATCATCGCAATCAAAGTACTTCTGCTCATCAACACCATCATCAACAACAAATGAATTTAATAGCAAGATGACTTTTGAGAAGCATCATGACCACAATTACAATCACGACCATTTTGACTGTCATCATTAGGATCATCAGCAGCTGCATCTACATAATCACGCCCATCATCGCGATCATAATTATAATAATCATCATCATTGTTTGTGTCATTGCCGTCATTATGACCAGTCTCACGATCATCATCACTATGTCAGCCATAAAATCTTTGCGGCATATAAGATGATCAATCATGCGTAATTGTCTGAAAAAATACACTTTTCTTTCAACAGTGATGACTAATGTGATGTATTCGTTGCTGATTGTGACCCGACTGTTTTAATGCTTATTGCACCGCTCCGCCTGTTTTATTTGTTATACGTTCCTGGGTGGAAATAAAGCGTGATGCATGTGTGTTTCTCACGTTTGGATCAAAGAGTTGGCAATGCGAGGATTTTTTGCGTATGCACAAAGTACATATTAGGAAAAGAAACTATCGGTGAGCATGCTGCATGGATATATGAAGTTCAGTACCATATTCAGCACTATATTCCAGATGGCTAAGTTTGAAAGTCGTTCTGGCACAACGATGGTAAAAATCCGGTAAATCACTAAGTTTGAAGCTTGTTTTCGACATTTGCACGACAGCAGTTCTGCACCATTTGTTGGTAATTTTCCGGTAGGTCACGAATGTGAGATACATACTATGCAATTTTACTTCGTTTCACATAGTTACTGTTATCTCCAAAAAGCGATTTATTGGGACGTCTACATTTGTAGGGATTCCAATCAAAGTCCCCGATAGCCATCGAAGAAGTTTTGTGTGTTGTCCCGTTTCGGATGGGGAAAAATAAACGGGAATGTATGATCAGAATTATATTATATTATTATTATATGATCAAAATGCATAATTTAAAATTATGTAAAAAACGGCCTATTTTAAGCTAAACAAAATATATATGTCGCCGCTTTGTGGTCCTGTATAAGTGTAAAGCTTATATAATGCATGCCCACCTTACACAGGCATTTTGCACTTGTTCATCATGTGCTTTTTCTGTTAACCAATATACACTAAACTTAATTTCAGCTGTTCATTCGGCCAAGTCTGTCTGTATTTGTATCTATGTCAAGAATAAAAAAAAAATACCATTAACTCAATGAAACGGCATATAATTTAATGTTGGTAATACAATAAAATTAATACGACATAATAACCCAATTTCGGAAATTTTACAACCCAACAATTCCATGTCGTCAATATATACGGCCTAGTAACTCCATGCCGGCTATCTAAAGCCCCAAGTCGATAATTTATGCGGCATAGAACTCCAACAACACCATGTCGGCAATTTATACGGCTTAACGGCTCCATATTAGAAGCGTATAGTTACGACCTTATAACTTCCCGTAGGTGGTTTATGCGGCCTAATAACTCCATCATTAATATGTCCGTATAATTCCATGTTGGCATTGTATGCAGCGAAAACACTCAAAATCGCTAATTAATAGGGCCACATATCTTAACATCGATAAGTTAAACAATCTAACAAGTCAATGTCGGCCTAATATCTACATGTTTTACCAATATAAAAATCTATGTCGAGAATAAATGCAACCTATTAACTGAAAGTATGTAATTTCAACGGATTGTAACTTCATATCATATTTCACACTGCATAATAACTCCATCCCGGTATTTTTACAACCAAGTAAATCAATTTGTACAACCTAACGGATCCATATCCTTGTATGACCTTATAACTTTCTGTAGGTACCTTAATAAAAATATGTCAGTAAATTATATGTCCGCATCATAGACATAAGAATATGGATTTTATGCATTATAAAATGATTTATGTCTGGGTTCGGACTGCATCCTCTCATCAGTGCTTTGATTCTATTATATGAATGCATTATGTTAATGCTTCGGCCAATCAAAACACACCTAAGGCATCACGTGGTCTAATTATCCAATCAGAATGAAACCACACCATCTTTTATTTTCCTTTGTTCACAACAAAGACGTTGTTCCATTTAGCGCTAAAAAATTTTAAAAAATTCTACTTTATAGTGTGCTATTTGGACTTTCTTTCACGGTACAAGATTCTTTACATTGCGAACTCTTAGTTGGGTTTGTCTCACCGCTGCAATTACTGGATCTAAACGTTGCATCTGGGCGGCGTTCCTTGTGGCGGTTTTTTCTCAGCCCAGATAAGCTAAAAATAACAATATGTTTGTTTAATCATTCTTTATGGTATTTTAAATAAATGCCCATTTATCAATCACATGTGCCTTCTGTTATTTTTACTTACAAGTGTTACCAACCTTACCGTCATATATAAAGAACTCACGACATAAATATATTATATGTCTATGGTCCGCATAACTCCATGTCAGCAATGAATACGATCACCATTGTGATTCAGTCTGAGTGTGAAGCAAATACAGTGCATGTACATAAATTGACTAAGACTTTTTTATTTTAGACATAAAAATCTATGTTGATAATAAATGCAGCCTTTTAGCGCAATGCATGTTATCTAAACGGCTTGTAACTAAATGTCCGTATTTAATACGGCAATGCCGGTATTTTTACAAAGATGTCAGCCATTAATACTACCTAAGAGCTCTATATCGGTTACTTGTAAGACTTTATACCTCAATGTAGGTAGTTTTACGGCCTAATAACACTTTTTTAGTAAATCATATGTCCGTATCACTCCATTTCGGCAATGAATATGTCATAGTAACTCCATGTCGGTAATTTATACGGCCTAATAACTAACATCGATAAGCTGTTCGATTTTATAACTCAATGACGTCAATGTATACGACAAAATAACTAATTATTTCAAAGTATACAGTTTAATATCTCCATATCTGTAACTTATTAGACCTACAAACTATATGTCGGTAATTTATACGACCTTAAAGACCATATATTTTATCTTTAGAGAACCCGATTTTTTAACACTATACTTTTTACTGAAATCCTGAAAATAACAATGACAAATAATCTTTATCCGTCGTACCGTCGTTGAAGTAACAACTAGGTTACATCTCAGTATCCTTGATATTTTCCTCAGCACCGATATAGATAAATGACTGCAGACGGACGGACGGATTGACCGATTGTCCGAATGAGACACGGACGGACGGCACAGGCGACTTTATCTTCCCCTCTCTTAGAAAAACATAAAAACTACCTCCCATTGATTCATCTAAGTGTAATAAAACCATTTTAAGAATCTGTGATAATGTCGTATAAACATACTTTAAAAAATCAACTTTTTGGACATGTGAGGAATTTATATTTTGTTCAATAGGTGTATGGGTTTTGAACTGTATTTTCACAAATATGTTACATATTCGTACGCATTTGTCGCACATGTTGCGAGGAATACGCACGAATTCCTCACACATGTGACATATTCGTATGTGTGAAAATTCCGGTTCAATACTGTTTTATGCTCTTTCTTTGAGCTCTTCTTAGAATGTTTAAAACTCAACAGGAAACCGAGCTACGAAATTACTCATTGTGAGTAATGTTTAAAAATAGTTAAAAGGCGTCGTGACAGCAAAAAAAAAATATTTTGAAAAATAGCAGACACACATTTATTATTTAGTATTTAGAAACTATTAGAGCATAAGGTCGCCTTTATAATCAAAGAGTAATATCTAATTATATGACAATGTGTAAGTATCAATCATATACAGAAGATTAACTCCGCCTCTTTCTTTTTTCGAATTTGGGAATACTACGATTATTATCATTATAACTACAAATTTGACGTTGTCTAAAATTGTCTCTTTCAATTAATTGTTAAATGTTTTAGCACCAGTCATAATTTATAGATATGGTATATTGTTCATAATATTTATTATCCAACTATATACCGTGCGGTGTTCCCGCGTGAAACACGACGTTATTAAATCAAGAATTCCGCGCCGAATGGTTATTTTTTGTCTCATACGATAAATGATATATTGCTTATTGAAAGATAATATATGTGTATGTTTATATGACAACGGGTCCAATGATGCAAAAGTTTAAGAATAAAAATATGTTATACAAATAATCACATCTCCATAGTTTAAATTATATATGTGACGGCAATCTTTACCCGCACATATTCCACGAACATCTTTTTTTTACATACACCGTGCAGGCCCTTTATAAATAGAAATAGAAATGTTTTTTTTTATTTTATTTTCATAGCAATCATAAGAACAAACACTTTGAGCAAAAATATAGTCCTAGTTATAGTTAAACGCTACAGTTGTTGAAAATGATGACGAAAAATACAGTAAATGCAAAATTTAATAGAAATGTACACGTTTTAAGAATGCAAGTCCATCCTAATCAAACATTGCAAACAATCATATGAGCACTTTATACAGTTGCATGACGAGATTTTTGACATAGTGCTACTTGCAAGATTGTAAACAATTGAAGCCAATACTGAGCATACAGCCATCCTTATCAAAGCAGTTGTGTAAACCTGCTTGAATGGTTCTGTTGTCCATTTACGGACTGAAAATTGAATATAGCAGTTTTGTTTATTGTCAATAAATGGCTGTTATTTTATAAAATGACCTTATTTCTTAATTTATTTGGATCATCATTATTTTTCTCAAAGATAATACTTTTTGTCTTCTTGAATGTCTTTTAGTTTCTTAGACAAATTTTGATTTCACTTTGACAAAAAAAAAAACCCACTTGCAGTTGCGTGTTATCTTCATAAGATATATTTTGCTTTTTTTTCAGATAATTGCTTTAAGGTCAATTTCCTATGTATTTAACCTTTTAACTCATTTACTGATGTTTATTTAAAAGGCCCTTCTACATTTTGGAGGTAATTATGTTATAAATATAGCTGTAGGTTATAAATACCTAGCAGAGCCGGGTATGTCAGAAATCGAATATGTAACGCGTGTGTGCTGTATTCGACCGTAAAAAATGACACCTATCTCATATGACATATTCGTTTGCTCATCATCATCATCAGCAGCAGCAGCATCAGCATCATTATCATTATTATCATCATCATCATCGTCGTCGTCGTCGTCGCAATCAAAGTACTTCTGCTCATCATCAACATCATCAACAACATAATTAAGTCACTAATCAAGACGACCATAATCATGATGAACAGCAGCCTAACCACTCCCACCATCACGACCATTATGACTATCATCATCAAGATCATCAGCAACAGCATCAACATTACATTATCACGCTTATCATCAAGATCGTAATTATTACAATCAGCATCATTGATGTTGTCATCACCATCATTTTGACACTCTCATGGTGATCATCATCATTATGTCAGCCATAAAATATTTGTTGCATATAATGTTCGATAATATGTGATTGTTTGAATTTTTTTTTCTTTGAAAACTGATGACAAATGGGATGTAGTCGTTGCCAGTTTTGGTTCCATGTGTCCCCTTTATGTGTGTGGCATGTTCGTTTGTGTGCTTTATACAAACTCGTGTGCCACACGAATATATCAAATGACACAAGCATCAAATGTATATACACTTTCCAAAGAATATATCACACATATGATATATTTGGTCGAACTTTTCTATTGCATAGCAATCACCTGACTTTCTTTCTCTTCCACACTCTAGTGATGAGGCTATTTTAGTGTTTATTGTACTGATCCTTCTGTTTTATTTGTTCTGTTCCTGGTTGAAATATAACAGTGTGCCTGTGTATTTTTCTCATTTGGATCAAGCAGTTGACAAAGCGAGGGTCTTGGTGTATGCTTAGAGTACATATTAGGAAAAGAAACTTTCGGTGAGTGTGCTGCATAGCTGCATGAATTTCGGCACGACATCCAGTACTATATTTTAAGCTATTAAGTTGTGCTGGCATAATTATGGGCACGCCATCTGGCATGACATTAAAAAAATAACTAAGTTTTAAATCGTGCTGGCAAAGGTTCAGCACGACATCATCCATCACACATTTAAAATCACTTTTTGAGTATGAAGTATGTTGTCGACATTCGTACAACAACAGTTTATTAGATTAGTTGTTTCTGGCTCCGCCACGTCACGAACGTGTGAAGCACAAATTGTACTACACAATGCACGTTCATTTGACATAGTTATTGTAGTCCCAAAAAAAGAGCAAATTATTGGGAGATCCCTACTTGTAGGGGTTCAAAGTCTCCGAATGCCATGCAAGAATTATCATGTGTGGTCAGTTTTCGGGATCAATACACAGGATAGTGTGTCCAAAATTCTGTTGTAAAAATTACTTCATTTACAATGATGTTAAAGAAAGGGAATTTCAGGCAAAACAAAATATATATTATGTCACCGTCATTTTGATCCGGTAAAAGTGTGAAGCATTTACACAGGCATTACACTTGCGTCTTTTACTCAAATTTTAAAAAGACATGCAGTTTCTAGGTCATTAAATATTTAACTTAATTTCGGCTATTTATACGGACAAGTCTGCGCGTATTTTTTACATTTTACATTAAATCTATGTGGAAATTAAAGGCAGACTATTAACTCAATGTCTGTAATTTGAATTGCATATAACTTAATGCAGTTATTTAATACGGCATGTTAACTCAATTCCTGTATTTTTACTCCGCATTACTCCCATGTAGGCAATTTATATGGCATAATAACTCCATGTCAGTAATCTTAAACCCCAAGTCGGTAATTTATATGCATAATAATCCGGCAATATTTTACGGCATAACAGCTCCATGTCGGTTAATTATGCGAATTTAGTAACGTGTAGGTAGTTAATACGACCTGATTACTCCATGTCGGTAATTTATTTGACCGTATTATCCTATGCCGGCAATATATACTGCCTAAACATTCCATTACGGTAATTTATACGACCGGAAAAAATAGGAAATCTATGCCATCTATTTACTACTTAATGTAAGCCAATAATGTAAACCTACTGGCAGTTGTTTGTAAAAAAAAATATCTTATGTGTGTCCCCGCTTATATAAATACTCACGTGTTATAAAAGCTTTGCAGGTTTGAAAATGTACTTTAAAATTCATTTCAGAAAGTTATTTTTATTTCTGTTGTTTAATTTAAATCTAAAAATTCACTACTGCGAAAATTGTAAAATTCGTGTCACTTGTAATTTATACAACATAAGATGAATTTCCTATCTGTTTTATCTGAAAACGCAACCATTCATTTACATTAGCAATGCGATTTTCTAAAGAACTGAACTCTTTGGTTTTTACGCGCCTCTTGTGTCAAGATCAATTACATTAAAGGAAAGAGTTGATATCAAACATGTCCCTAATGGGCTTTTTATATGGCCCGCGTTGCGACAAATGGCTCCTTCAGACAAGTTTTACGTTACGTCATAAAGAAGACAGTGTGTTGGTGCCGTTTACAAATCAACGCGTCTGTAAAGGTTTCTATAAGAATTCGCTCGCAGAGTACTTTTTTATGTTGAAAATTTTGTGGCACCAATTTTATCTTTTTCTGATTCATTTTGCAATTTTTATTTTGTTGAACAGAAAAAGTATGTTTTATATATGTCGGTCGTGCGCAAGTCCAGACGATGTATGTTCTCGATTTACACAAAATAAATCCTGACTGATGTTGTCATAACTTTTTTACCACAATTATTTTTATTATGTTTAAAAAAAAGTTGACATTTAACTGTAGTCAAGTTGTTATTTAAAGAAAATAACAACATTTTTTTAAGAAAACCTCCATCATTAGTGCTATTTTTGCAACGTTTAAGACTTGTGATAAAATCACATCTTAATACTTAACAAAAATTGTCTCTTTTCCTGTACTTTTTCTTTTTACCTGGTATAACATAATTAATATATCATGTGTTTTTAATGAACAGATTATATTATCTTTATTTTCCCCTTTTTTCAGAAGAGTACATAATGATAAACACATATGTTATATAAAAATACTTATCAGTGGTGGGTTATATACATGGAACCAAAAATTATTGGTTGGAATTACTATCAGGTACAAGTGCAACATCAGCATATATTGTTTAATGAACGGGCACATGTCGCACCTAATCTGATGAAAAAGAACAAAGCATGCATAATACGTATACACAGAAAAGGGTTAAAATGCATCATACGCGCACAAACACTCAACAGCACAGCAGCATAAACTCACGCGCTAAAATGCGTTCAATCTTGCACTCAAAATATTCATAGCCAACGAAATCATAAAGTAAACCTAGGAAAAGAGAGATGACAAATTTATACATATAACATAGAAAGTATGTGCTATGTAGGTAAAAAGTATAACTAACTTAAATATAACAACAAATTGACTGCCACGGTAATGGTGAGTGACAATTAATAAACCGTAATTGTAGAATAATAAAATCTAATTATCTAAAAAAACTAATTACCAGTTAACTTAATGTTGATCTATAGATTATTTAAATGTTTTAAATTAATACTAACACGAAACGCTTTCTTAACAAAGTGTGCAATGTTAATGAGTCCTTTTCTTTTATACGAGGTCATCATTATATTAAATGTATGGACCGACGGAGGTCGATAAACAATAGTCTATGTATAGGATAGAGTCTATTAAGACGTTTCTATAGAAAATAGAGGCTGAAACAAGCGCAGCGAGTGCATGCTTCTATTTTCTATGGAAACGTCTAAATAGATTCTATCCGACTTAGAAGTTCCCGCCTCACTTCTACCTGTTCTACCAAAATGACACGTTCTCCGCCTCATAAAACTGTCAATCAAACTGTCAATCATCTTGACGTGTTCAAACTTGTCGTCACAAGGGAAGGAGTCAAGCCAGAATGCGTGGTTTGTTGCAAATGCGCAGTTGAAAATAAAACCATTTAGTAAAATAGATCGATCTATTTTGTTCATTGTAAAAAAGAAACTAGAGAGTTGTTCTATTGAAAAATAAATCACTGAGGAATTCGAATTTTCATAGCTTTTGCTTTGCTACAAATGAAGGGCGACTTCTAAATATTTCTTACGCAAAGCATCATATGATGGACAAAAAAACGATAAAATGATATACATCTTCTATATCTCCAGTATGACATAAATAACAAGTGCGTAAATTTCCAAGTAAAGAATTTTGAACAACGTATTGTGTTTTTCAGGGAGTGTGATGATATTCGCAGCCGTGTAAGGTAAAAACGAGGAACGAACATCTAGATATGGTTCATATTAGATATTAAGGTTTTATTTTGTGTTGTGTGGGTGAAAAAAATGATCCATCTGCAATTAACTTTGATTTCAGAAATTCGTCACGGAACTGATTTAGACATAGAGGCCATTCTTCAGCCTATAGCAAAGTGCATCTTCAGACCTCGGAGATCACTGAGGGATCAAATGCAGTGGTGGTCCATTTGCAAACAATAAATCTCGGTAAGAAGTTAATAAATGCTTTTATTAAGTTTTTAACAATATTTATATATATATTAGAAAAACATATATATATATATATATATATATATATATATATATATATATATATATATATATATATATATATATATATATATATATATATATATTTATATATATATATATATATATATGTTTTTCTAATTTCTGATAAGATTATTGAACAAAGGGGAAACAAACTTTTCAGCATGTTAAGGTGTCAAACCAAGAACTGTATGCAATATAAAAGAATACTGACTGTGCTAACACATTCTCAATCACCCAGCTACAATATAATAGTTGAAAAAACCCTGAAAGAAACAATTGAAAAGTTTATAAATGTTTAATTTATCGTCTCTTATTTATAATATTTATAATAAACCAACAGATGTACACATGAATGTATACTATTTCTTTTTAGCAAGGGGTCCAGGGATAGGGTCGCAGATTCTGATCACTCGGCCTATCAATGTGTGGCTTCAAGTGCCAGTCGGAGCCAAATACTTATTGTGGTAAGGTCTTCTAGGTGACCTGCAGTGTGCCAGTGGTTCTACCCAGACATTTGTCTGAGGTCTTCCTCTACCAAAATAGCTGGGCGTTGCTATAAGGACCATAATTGTGTAGATTCGATTTATTTAATTTATTTTTTAAAAAAACTTTCTATGCACATTAAGAATCTAAAACAATGAGAGGTAAAACAGTGGGGACGAAATCATTTTTGGCAGTAGCAAGAATGGAACCCAAGCTATATTTGAAAGCCAATACTCTAACCACTGACCTGAAGAGTCAACTTCTTAATGTAGTTGTCAGGTTGTATCCACAGATCCTTCACGTATTAGAGCTTAGTGATGCTGGGACCAAAATTTAACTTGCTTGTAACTGTCAATAATATTTCTATGTTACCGGTCTTTCAGTACTGGGCGGCCGGCTGTGAAAGAATATGGATTAAGGTGAGGCTATTTAGATATACGAAATATTAGGGGAGTTCGGTACCTGGCTAGAACAGTCAGCAATTGACATTAGAGTTAAACACAGTGACAGCATTGCAGGTATATCAGCTATTTTCACATAGACATTATTCAGGTGTACTGATTTATCTGATTTATAATGCAAGATTTTCACTATATGTCCAACTGTTTTATTTATTGTCAATGAATGGCTGTTATTTGATAAAATGACCTTATTTCTTATTACTAATTTATTTGGATCATCATTATTTTTCTCAAAGATAATACTTTGCACCTTCTTGAATGTCCTTTAGTTACTTAGACAAATGTTGATTTCATTTTGAAAAAAAAACAAAAACACTTGCAGTTGTGTGTTATCTTCATAAGATATATTTTGCTTTTTACAGATAATTGCTTTAAGGTCAATTTCCTATGTATTTAACCTTTTAACTCATTTACTGGTGTTAATTTTAAAGGTCATGTACATTTAATCTACATTTTGGAGGTAATTATGTTTTAACACTAGGTGAAAATGTCAAAATGTAAGCGGACTAGTGGAAAACATCTAATTTTTGTTTAATTTAAAAATAAAATTGCCAATAAAAAGATAAACAAATAATTTCTGCTGTTGTCTATTTATTGTTAATATATTATACAATTTTTCTTACTCCACACTTGTTCTCCTGTGTATCACTTTGCATTGGAAAAAAAATAGAGATAAACATTCTGTGTAATAAAATGGATGTCAGATAGGATGCCCTTCTAAACATGTATAAACTCATCCTCTGCTACTGTTATTTTGACCAGTAGCTTTATAGGAGTACGTTTTGGGGGTTTTCATTTTAAAACATCGTGCTTAAATTAGAATTAATTAGCAAAACTGCCCAGAAACCTGATTAACCTGCTGAAAAATACTAAGTAGATGTAGAGGAGTTTTAAAAGTAAGATAAACAACATGTTTATGAATAGAATTTCTCCAAATAATTTTTTTTAATAAATATGTCATTCTCTTGACTAAGTCGCACAAATGTTATAAGTTTTTAATAAACTTGCAAATCTGTCAAGGCATGCAATTTGTACTGAGAACTTTTCCATGATATTAAAGTTTTTTTCTTCACTCTTAATTAATGTATGTAGCCCAGGTATGAGTATTAAAACTATAGTGCCTTATCACATTTTCCTAATAACATCAAACCCCTGCAATTAATATTTAACAAAATATAAATAATAGAAATAATATTTATAAATATTCAGCAAAAAGCTAAATAATATAAAATTATACAAATAATGGATGCTACAATCACATTCTGTGGTCAAACCTTTTGAAGAAAACTATAATTATACTACCCTGGAATTTCCTTCTGCACCTAAGAAATAGTGTGCAACTACCAAAACAATCGATACAACACAGGCTGTCCATACATTTGTCATTTAAATAAGAGGCACATAAAATACAATCACACAGAATGCTAAATTATTTAAGTAACTTCTTTAAATAAATATATAGGGTGCGTGTGACCTAGTGTTAGAGTCGCTGATTTGTATTTCGTCTATCTCCTTAGCCTCTAACCGCGTGGATTCAAGACCCATTCAGATATCTTCATAGTTGTTGTGTTTTTTCTGCTTCATTTTTGAAACTATACAAGAATGATTTTAGCTATATGGTTAAACTCCAGTTAAGAAACTAAAACCTGTAATATTAACTTATACTATTGTTTAGATGTAATTAAGATTAAATATAATTATTATGGATCTGCTTAGTGTTGTACAGTGTTAAAATTGCTATATTTAGTTGTCCCACCTCTCCTTATTATGTTTTGAAAAGAAATACATTCACAATAAGCAGTAACTGGGTTCCCCATTATAAACACCTGGCAAAAGTATTTTAGTCATGTCCATGTAGATCTTATGAGTGCGAGCGCCAGTTAATTGTATTCTGTTAGTAGCACGAACACTATCAGGGCGAATACTCCGGGGACGGTTTGGGTTTTCTTTAAAACATAAAAATAAGACCTATTTTGTGTTCGAATAATGTATTTGAAACATTATTCAATTAGAGTCGTAGACATTTCCTTAGAGAAAAGAATGGTTTTCTAAAGTGTAGTTGGATCTATATTTTTTGCCCATTTAGTGCTAGCCGAATCACTAAACTGCCCAAATCTTGAAGTACCACTACGCTTACCTCTGGGTCTTTTTCGCCAGAGAAAGGGCAAGGTGTTCCAATTGGCATCAAGGGCGACGCAAAAACTGGAACCGCTAAACCGGTTAACGCAATATGGGAGCAGGTAAGAATAAATATGGGAAAAGTTATGGTGTTTATTTGATAGTTTACCGTAACTATAAATCACCAGAAAAGAGTATGTATAATCTCTAATCCTGAGACCATAGAATGGTATAAAACAAAAACAAAAGATAAAGAAAACCCCGAGATCATTTTATAGGTTTTTCAAGATGTTCCATATGTAAAAGAAAAAGAAATGGCAAAATTATAAAAAATGAACAATAAAACTGAAGTGTAAAAACGGAAAGTGCATGTGTGCAGCAGCTTTACATAACATCAGTAACTATGATTACCAGAACAAAGTATAATGTTGAGACCATAGGGCCGGACTTAAAATAGTTTTGGCTTCCCCTCCCACGACCCAGGTATATTAGGTATGGGTAGGTAGGTAGGTAAAATATTATTTTTTTCAACTTCTTGTAATTATTTTTATTTGCCTTGAGAAATTTACCTTTAATGACAAAACAAGAAAATGTTTCATATTTTAATGATTGAAAAGAAATGCCTCCTTATTTTACACTACCATCATAAAAATTGATAGACAAACACAGTTAAGATAAACACTGACTAGAATAAATAAGAGCAAGGCAAGAGCCTCTTTTTGTGAATTAATCTGTTTATCAATTTCTTGATCAACTAATACCTCTTTAACTATATCACTCATAGATAGTTGTGTCGAAAATTTACATATCTTCTTGCTAATAAATGGTTTAAGAACTGTTAAATCCTTATAATTTGCAAATACCGATACACAAACCACGCGCTCGCGTTCGGACATTTTGTTCAGAACAAAGCGCCTCGGCGATCATGATGATCAGTTTCGTACTCAATGCATTTCGAATTTCTGTACCGGAGTTTCGTACTCAATGCATTTCTGTACTGGAACATTTGAACTACGACCAGTTTTTGAAGTAAAAAAAAAAAAAAAATATTAAATTGAATTTGTCGATAATTTTTTTGGGTCGGGACGTTTTTCTCGGGTCGGTCGTGGGAGGGGAAACAAAAACAATTTTATTTTAGGCCTAGAATGGTTTAAAACAAAAGCAAAATATTAAGAAAAGTCCGATAATATTTTTACAGAAAATGCATGTTTGCAGCAGCCCTACATTGCATAATCATGACAGTCCAGGATTTTTTTTCGTTTTCTTTCTCGGTACCTTATTGTTTATTATCAAAGTTGATTTGCATGGAAGAAATTTTGTATCTGCATTATTAACACAGAAAATGTTGATGTTTCACATAATTAGCCCACTTTACGCATTTTAAAGAACAAAAGCTGAAAGAAACAGTTAACAGAAAGCCCATGCTAGTCATTGATCCCAATGGAAATAATGTTGTTACAAAGCTATTACGTAGTTACGTGAGCCTCGTGATTAAGTTTTGCCTCAGCTCTTTGTGATAACATTTTCTTTGTTCATCTGTAACCTAGTATTCTATTTATCCTATCATCTGTTTTATAAACAGAAGTGTTGTTTAATGTTAAGATCTATTTTGTTTTTCGAAAATGAAATTCGCGTAACAGTGTGGGTGTTATGTTTTCATAACGCACTTAACAAAACAAGAAAAAATTGACAATTCTTCACGAACTAAGATAACTCATACATTGTAACACGAATTCCATTTTAAGTACTTACTGTTATTCTATGATAACTTATTTTTTCCTCAAAGCGAAAGAATCGGTCCCTGTTTACATTTTTAACAACCGGAACCAAGTTATAGGTGGCGTTGTTGTTCCAAAATAACGCAAAACCTGGATATCGCGATAATAGCGAACCCGCGATAATATTATTAATCAGTGGTAAACAAGCCTAGAAAGAAGTTTGTTCCTACTTTTCTTCCTGTTAGTCTGCAACTGTTAAGAAATCTACCAACAAGACCAGCCCTATAAAATCCTCTTCTGTAACCAGCACAAAGCTTGTTTCCTTTCCGTCTTCTCCCCAGCCTGGGCCATCTGCTATAAACATAGTTAATATTGCTAGGGAAGACAGTCAGGGCAGCATGAGCACAGATGACGACAAATCTACTTGCTGTGTTTGCCAAAGGATTGAACTACCAGCCTTGAAGGATTGTATTAAGGTATAAGATGTGTAATAGTGACTAACTTGAATCCTGCCAAAAGATATATCACATTATTCAGCAATGTATTATGGATTATTTTCCAAATTTTAACAACTTTTCACCTGAGCTAACTTGAGTTTTGCGAGTTTTTATGTACGTTGGTCGACGTCCTCAAATCTGACCTTTAAAAATCTCATACATGAAAAATGAAATAAAGAAAATAAAGAAAACAAAGTAAAGTCACTTGCTTTTTTTTACATTTTTATTAAAGTATACTTTTCTAAATAAAAATACTCCAAAAGCATGTAAAAAATCTACTTCTTTCTTTCTTTGCTTTAATTTTGCCCGTTTTACGAATTTTCCACGCTGACCGAAATTCCTTGTCGCCATTTTGCAGTGAAGAAATTGACGCGATTTCATTAGATAAAATTGGAAAACTAAAATCGGGTGATTTTATTCTCGGAAGGCCGGGTGTTGACGTAAATGATCGTACATGTAACATCGTAAAACGCTAAATGCCGACATAACACGAATATTCATGAGATTGATTACACATCTAATACCTTAACCTTGTCATTGTGAAATGGACACAGTGTGACATGTGTAACCACTGGACACACTTACAGTTTTGGTCTGAAACTCATACACTGATGCAGCACAGTACATTCTTTTACCCTCACTGTTCTTCAGCACAGTAACTGACCTACACATAGACCCAGCATGGATGTACATAATTTTTTGACAGTTAATATGGGATTAGCCGGCATTTTTGCCGATACTGCGCAGCGACATTTCTATCATTACAGCACAGGGGCACTTATGAGGTGCCCAGGGACTGAACCCGGCCGGTCCATTATACTCACACCGACGAGTCAGGCGTAATGCTGTCCCCGTAGCCCCGAGCGTTAGGAGGGAAGCCACTACTACCAACTTTAAAGTCTTTGGTATGACCCGGCCGGGGTTCGAACCCACGACCTCCCGATCCGCAAGCCGACGCTCTACCATCTGAGCTGTTGCGGCCGGTCCAGTTAATATGTTAAGACATTTAAACAGTAATAATGTTCAGACAAAAAAAAACAGACCTGCAAATAGATGTAGATAAGTTTTCATAAAGTTAAAGTATTCAGACAGTTAAAAAATAGTTATTACCTTAAAAAGAACTGTTTTATTTTGAGTAAATTTGCAATATGTGCCCATGAACAGTTCTACAGTTATTTAGCTGAAATTTTCCTATGAGGTGTTATTAAAACTACTGACCTTAAACTGTTTGCCTCTGTGAAGACTGTTAAAAAATAGATACACACATATATACAGGGCTGTGGATTCACAAGTAAGTTAATTTTCATTTAGTTAGGATCTTTTTTATCTTCCGTTGAAAGCGGTGTTCAAATAACGCGATAATAGAGAGTTGCTTCCCTTGCGATAATAAAGTAGGTCATCCGTCATGGCAGCGTATTGTAAAACATGGGTGAACACTGTTAGCGACTGCTGACTTTCTCAGGAAACCTAAAGTTAGCTGTTAATATTACTATGCTGAAAAATAGGAAACCTTGATCGGCATTTATTTACACCGAGGGAAAACCGACAAGTTCCGCGATAATAGCGAGTACCGGGTAGCCGAAGTCGTTAAAACTGCATGTAATAGGTGCATCACCATGTTATTAAACTCATACAATTGATGGGTAGAGAACAGATTTAGGTTTCGCTGGACCATTGGATTGAGTTTACACTATTCTCCGTAACCGAAATCGAAAAGAAACTAATACAACTGCACAGCCAATCATCGAACTATGTTAAATCCTAATTGTAAATATACATATTGGCCTTTTTTATGACGAACGCCAACTTCTAGACTTTTAAGGCCGTGTTTGATAAATGACGTAAAGCTTTCGAAGAAATTTACGTCATTATATGTGACGTCGTATATCATAAATTAAAAACAACAACTAAGGGATTGACTATTCTATTTTGGTCACAAGCTGTTGCGGTCCTTAAAATCATTTTTTTTATGATTTGACGACGTTTGGAACTTCAAGTGCGACATGGAATTTATGCTTTTAAAAAGTAGTACGTCCTGATGCTCGTGACAGGTTTTGCTCACTGGTGTTTGATGAAGCAAATGCTATCAGACGGGGCTTTATATATATTATGTCCGAGGTGGTGGTAAGATAAAATATATTGAAAGAAAGGTTACTGTCAAGTAAAGGGTCGAAATGCTACAAAATATTAAATGACTTATGGAAAGCAAGTTTTAAAGAATATTAAGATGGAAACTGATATTTAGTACAGGTATGGTTAAGGGAGCGGTCACAAAAGTAATAATTAGTCTGGACATATTCTGTTTTTGCAAAATGTTCGTGAAAATAAAAGATTGGGCAAGGGTTAAAATCTCATGTCAAGTCTTGGTTTAAACCCAGAACCCCCGATTCCGAGTCTATAACTTTAATCTTTTCGCCAATGATACTTCAAACATATATAAATTCTTCTTTGTGTGTTGGACTTTATCAATGATCATCCAAATCGAATAAGATCTCCTTGCAAAATTAACAGATCTGTGGTTTGAATTTTGAACCCTCCAATCCCAGTTACATAACCTTAACCTCTTTCCCAATAACACGTCAAGCATATTACACACGAGTTTAGGATACGGATTATTTCGTTGTTAAAAGATAATCTCATTTTGTTAACATGCAGTCCAAACATCGAAAGACGTACCGACAAGCATTCCTATCTATAAATATGTAAGGGCGTGCCAAGAATCATTGTACAATTACGTTCACGGTTGAGACTTTCTAAAGATAAAGAGAAATTGGCCAAAATCTCTCGTATTCCGCCACATTTGTGTGAACGTTACAGGCACACAAAATAAATATAAAAACACATGTACATAAAAATAAATTATAAAAACGACGCCATTTACCGAGTTATGATCCGTATTTGATCAGGGTTATGAATGTCCGCAAAACAGACTTTCCCCATGTGCAAATTTCAGTAAGCATTCCATAAATAGACGTCGCGCTCCAGCGCGTCACCAATAATCGGTGCGTGACTTATTCTGTTCAATCGCCATACTTTTTGCATAAGGTTTGGTGGTCACGTCTATACACGTCTATACAAAGTAAAACTTTGTTCACCTAATGTTTACTGTTTACACAAAATCTTTCACATACTTTGTTGTTTTTTAATCACACATCTTTAGATACACTTTTTGTAGACAGCGATGTGTTTAGTCTGATTATTATCAACCAAAAGGTAAACTGTATACAAAGATTATTTTTTTTTAATTTATTTGCACAATAGTCAAATACCAGTCACATCTTTTAATAGTCAATCAATATCTGAAATCTACACATTCATTGACCGACATCGCGCACAATTTTTAACAGATATGGCTTGGCTTGACTTTTTATAGTTATTGTTGTTGTTGTTGTTTTCAACAAAGTGTTTTCGGCAAATTCACAAATTAATTAGAATTTTCAAAATATGCCACAACAGTACAACAATACATCGTACCGGAAGTCCAAAACAGTCCCAAAAGTTGTACAACAAGACAAACAAGTTGAGCACCATTATAAAAACAGACTGATCTTTGTCTCCTTTGCCATGTGTGTTGGACGGGAGGGGTGCGTATTTGTCCACCTTTGCAAATTTTACTAAGGGTATTCGTCTTTGATAGTGTTTTTTCCCGGAAACCATATCTAGTCAATATCAAGAATGTACTACATTTCGTCAGATTAAACTCGACGTTTTTTCTGTCTTTATTACTTATCTTATGTCAGCAATTTGTATGTTATTACACGAAGTGCATTTTCTGTTTACAAACTATTTACATACATCAGCAGTCTACAAAACGTTCACAGATCGCACACAGACATAAACAAGTTCAGGTTTGCTGTATAGCAAAATAAAAATGACAATAAAACTTAATGGAAACGATCAAATTAGGCGCCCTTAAAGCGACCAGCAACAAGAAAATTATGTTTGCTCTAGATAATAAATCACGCGAGCTGGGTTGTCGCGAAAATTGCAAGAATATAATTTCCTATCTTCCGTCGATCTTAGAAAGTATCATATAAGTTATTACGTTCACCCCAATATATTTTACGTAACGACATGTAGGCCCAGTAGACCGTAGAATTACAAAGAAATTAAAAGTTGGGATATAAAAAAAACCAACTATGTTCGCTGAATTTAAAATAACAAGCATATGATGTTAACTCGGGCCAATGATTCATTTACTCCCACAAACATATTTGTGTCAGTGTCATTTTTTGCACAATGAGTGGTGCTTTGACGCAGTTAGTGTTGTTTTGAAATCCTTTAGTAAAATATTAAATGTCTATTCGACTTTGGCAAAATCATTAATAGAAATCAAATGGCATTTGCAGACAGCCATAATGCAACATATCTGAACACATACCGTCGTACCGGCCGCAAAAGCTCAGATGGTAGAGCGTCGGCTTGCGGATCGGGAGGTCGTTGGTTCGAACCCCGGTCGGGTCAAACCAAAGACTTTAAAGTTGGAAGTAGTGGCTTCCCTCCTAACGCTCGGGGCTAAGGGGACAGCATTACGCCTGACTCGTCGGTGTCAGTATAATGGACCGGCCGGGTTCAGTCCCTGGGCACCTCATAAGTGCCCCTGTGCTATAATGATAGAAATGTCGCTGCGCAGTATCGGCAAAAATGTCGGCTAATCCCTTAATTCCATACCGTCGTTACGCTGGTGTACAAGAAAGCATCAAAGGCGACGCAAGCGATTAAAACAAATTTATAAGAAAGTGACATACATTGTTTAAACTTAATTAAAGATGATATCCTGCAGTTTTCTTTATTTATATACATGTAGATAAATAAATTAAAATAAAATAAAATAAAAAATAGAACTCCAAGAGCGTAATTGTGACCCGTATTTTACCAGGGTTATGGAAGTCCGCAAAACAAACTTTTCCCAGGCGCAAATTTCAGTGAGCATTCCATATATAGGTGTCGCGCTCCAATCAATATTAAACAGACCGACATATGTTTTTTTTCATTTAGTCAATTTAAATATTGAAGTTTACATTCAAAAGAGATAAATATGAGGAAATATCTTCGATATTAAAAATCATCCGATTTCAAATTTAATTTACCCCATTTTCTGCTGTATGTATATTTTGCTTTACACTCATAACTCAATGCGATGCTTATTACGTAGAGGTAGAGTCGCGGACTTTTAACTCCTCTGAAAGTTTAGCCTCCAATCGCGTGGGTTCGATTCCCGTTCATTGTTGAGGACATAATGAAGAAAGGTATCTACCATTGTACTATTACAATGGTTGTATTAACAATCCGATCTGTTCGGTATTGTTCGTCTTTTTCCGTATCGTTCGAAATGTAGGAACGGCCTATATTTCTAAGAGTAGAAATAACTAAAGTCTAAACGGAGCTTCGTGGTAAAATATTTGACAACACTGGCGACCAAAACGAAAGTAAGGATTACTGAGCTGCCGAAAACGGAGATCCTTAAATTTATAATTGCTTTTGTAATTACATTGCTACAGATAATTGGACAGTGCCATGAGTTCTGTATAGAGTTCGTGCGTCCAACACAGCTTTAGTACCATGTAGATTTATTTGAAAAAGACAAATGTATCGACAATAATATATCCATCCCGAAATTTACTTGAGCAAGTCGGTGACCCTGCACGGAAGACGTAACGTTGCAAACATTCCAATTCCGACGTTACGACGTACTGTTCCGACGGAACGGTGTCATTATTTCACATTTATCGGCTTTGCTCTGCTCAAAAGATCGCATTTAAGTTAATACTAAAAGCAAACAATATAAAACAAATATGTAATTATAAAAAAACCTTATGAACATTTTATGTTAAAAGACTCACTTTTAAAAGATATGTTTGAATGTATCCTTGTTTCGTGACGCAAGCCATAAAGTTTTGAAGTCCTTGCTTAAAGTAACTTGATGCGTCTTACTTAGAAGTTCGTCATCATGACTTGCATGTGCGAAGTACATTTGCCCGTTTTCTAAGCTCTTTCGTTCGCGGGCGATTAGATAAAACTTTACGATAAATTTAACATTTATATGATATATGAATGAAATGGAATATAAAAAGATATTTTAGATACAGTTACAATAAAACATATATGTAAGTTTTCGAATCTCAGAGTTGACATAGCTATGGATTCGTTGGTGAATGTTTATTGTAATCGAAATTTAAAGGTGGTATCCGACAGTTTGCCAATGTTAAATACACGCAAGACTATATAACCACCGCTTTGGGGAATTTGGTCATATTCTCTGCATAAACCCATACTTTAGTCGATATAAAGACGATTTTGAACATTAACTTTATTCTTAGACTGTACTAATCGCGAAAAAATACTCTAAATGTTCAGTCTTTCCAACTCTATAAACAGAGCTATGGTCGTCTCCGCGATATAAAGACGATTTTGAACATTAACTTTATTCTTAGACTGTACTAATCGCGAAAAAATACTCTAAATGTTCAGTCTTTCCAACTCTATAAACAGAGCTATGGTCGTCTCCGCGATATAAAGACGATTTTGAACATTAACTTTATTGTTAGACTTTACTAATCGCGAAAAAATACTCTAAATGTTCAGTCTTTCCAACTCTATAAACAGAGCTATGGTGGTCTCCGCTGAAAACAGATATCGGCGTCGGATTACCCGAATGACTATATAAAAGTAACTGGTCACGTGGTTTTCTTAGTTTAAAACTAGCTGTCTCTGCAGCGTGGCTCAGATAGAAAACACCTGTTTGCAATGACGAGAAAGGCTTAATCCCTGACTGTTAACACAGATCTTTGGCATCAATGACTGGCATTTTGCAAGACCTTTTCATGTAACAATGACTTTTTTGGTTATTTGAGGACAAATATTTGAACCAAACTGTTAGATACCACCTTTAACTCTTCTCCTGCTCACCACATATTGATTAGTTATGGGCATAAAGTGTAAATCCAGACCAACCAGCACCAGCTGGATCTGTGCTATTAGCATCCAACTTTCTAGTAATATACTAAGATTTCCTTCCATAAAATTAAAAGTCTGGTTCATTGACTTCTTCTAAGTCAATGGCATATTCAGCTAATTTCATAGTTTGACTTCCTTGTCATTTAATAATTTGTCATTCCCATATGGGCAGGCCATGGACATATTGCTCTAGCCTAGGAACACATTTTAATGGCCCGAATGGCCCTTGCAGGTACACCCGGCTGGTGTGGAACAATTCAAGGCGAATTTCTTGCTCAGGAAAATAAGCAATGACTAGAACCATCACTTGTACGTGTTGATAACTTAAAGTATTTTAGTTTAGTTGTAGAAAGCTTAATTTAGCTGAAGTAATCTTAATTTCAATGGAACTACTGTCCTTTCTAATTACATTTACGACACACTCAGACACGCCTTCAAAAGAGTTAATTGGTGAAAATTGGGTAATTGTGTTAACGTGCTGTTTTTGTTACTTAAATTAATCTTATTTTGGAATAATCATTCATGTTTTTGTTAAGTTTATCTGGTTTTGCTATGTTTTACCTATTCTGAATAAGTTATTTGATATATGTAAATAACTTACTTTTAACAACACAGGAAGAAAACTGCAACAAAAACTAGCATATTTATACTATATATATTAACAAACATACATAAACTATATGCAATGAAAATGACTATAAAATAGTTACACAAAATTTAACACACTTAAATTCACGTGATTTCATTGTCGAGTCATCGTGAATGACAAAGCTCATCTTCACATCATATTAAATACTGTTTAACGCTTAAATACTCATATATTATAACCCAAATTCCATGGTGGATAGTGGCTAAATACAACTTGTTTCTGTAAAGTAAGGATTTCTAAACGTCGCTTGTAATCCTGATGTTTGCAATTAAGCATCGTACACAAGAAACCTCAAGGCTCCATAGCAACAGAAACTACAGACGCGGGATGGTGCATTGATAGAAGAGCACTGTTTATTAATGGATTACCCCATAAATGGGATAGGTAACAGGGCTGTTGATTTTCGCAGTATAGTCACTTTCTGAATATTTGGCATATCATTATTAAAATTATTGAATGCTTGTAAATTCTGTGCAGATTTAAAATACATTTAATTAAGTAAAGGTTGAAGGAAACTGTTGTTTCTTTTTTACAGGAAACAATAATTCATATTTATGGAATTGTATTCACCTTAGAAGAAACCCTTTCCCAATGTCATCACCATCTTCTAGCGCGAACGTGCATTTTCCGGTATAGTAGCCCTTTCCGCATACTTCAACTACGACGGCGTTGTCATAGTTACCAAACGTGACTTGCTTGACGGCCTGTGCAGTGAACGTCGCTCCCGATGGCCCCTCGAAAGTTCGGGACTGGTTCATTTGTATTAATCCGCGGGCAAACTGCTGGGCTATTCTGGCAGTGACACCAGAACCGCATGGTGACCGATCGACCTGCAAGATAACATGTATGTACATTTTAAGAAAACAGTAGCTGTATTTTGTAACTTGACTGAAAAAAGCGATATGCAAAGCAAAGCCCCCGAAAGTGTAATGTTCATGAAAAACACTTAACAGAAACACTTCAAAATGGGACGTTTGAACAGTCTCTTTTGCATGTAAACACCCTTGGTACACTGGGTCATATTTGCATTTCCAAGTCTCAGTTATCCTATTAAAAGTCATTCTTCAAAGCATAATTTACATTAGAAAAATGATGCCGCCGTTTGTTTTTATGTGAAGGTTTCATTCAGACTATTTGATGGTCTTAATAGTTGGGAGAATAAGATGCGGTTAACACCAGGTAAGCCACTTTAATGTGGTATCCGACAGTTTTGACCAACATTTTTTTTCTCAAATAACCAAAAAAATCATTGTTATCTGAAAAGTTCCTGAAAAATGTTGTCCATTGATGTTCTAGATCTGTGTTAGCAGTAAAGCATAAATCAGCACTCGTCATTACAGACAGGTATTTCCTATTCGAGCCACGCTGCAGAGATAGCTAAGTTTAAACTTAGATAACTACGGGACCACTTACTTATGAGATCACGTTATATACATAACAATCCAGGAAATCCGCTCTGACGTCGAGATCTATTTTTAGCAGAACCACTCTCGCGCTTTTTATACTGTTAAGAAGAATACACAGTCTGAGTGACTTGTTTCGGAATTAGTTCTGTCTATCAATTCAGTTGGTTTTTCAAAGTCGTTTTTCTTAAGACTAAAGTATAAATGTATGTAAAAATTATCCCCAAAGCAGTGGTTCGATAGCGTTGTATGTATTTTATATAGACCACATGCGGATACCACCTTTAAAGCGCAATATTCAGTATACATTATCAAGCGCGCATGCGCAATTTAACTTCAGACAAGCGATTGTCCCATAAGTGAGGTTGTTCAGTCAAGGGACATAAATGAGGTGTTGCATTTTTGTTGACGGCCTATCATGTTAAATCGCTTTCGTTTACAGGTTGAAGGCATCTCGAAACCCTTATATAAGTGACCCCCCCCCCTCCATTTATTGCCACACCCAGCATGTGAGGGCATCTGTTTTCTGATAAGCCAGGCTGCCACAGTCTGTAACGATGTGTCTGTCACACAGGTATTGTTCAAGATCCAAGTGTATGTATGCTATATCTGGGGGTTGAACATAGTCATTTACAGTTTGTAAAGGAAACAGTTGTGAATATACCAATTACGCAATCATATATATATATATATATATATATATATATATATATATATATATATATATATATATATATATATATATATATATATATATATATATATCTTTTTGTTTCCTTTCTTACTTTGTTGGTTGATTTTGTTATTTCTTTCTTCATTCTTTTAGTTCTCATAGATATTTTAGGTTATGTTTTATTTTGATTTGTAAAATGTAACAAAACGTTTCTAACAAAAGCAATTTAAAAAGTTATTCATTGTCAGAAAAATGTCCTCCAGACTCATTTTAAGTCATTTTGAATAGTAAAACTTGTATCTCTCATGTATTTTCAAAATCAAATATTTAACTATGAAATAAATACATAATCATGCAGTTACAAAATTGACACCTAGTAATTAATGCAATACAGAATATGTAAGTGATCATACAGTAAACAACCCACATTATCACTAACATTAATGTTTATGGCTTTATGTAAAACTAGCCTACTGTCTCACTTACATACTAGCAGCTAATTTAGTTTTGCATTAACCCATCAGAGGTTTTACTGTGACAGATTAGTACTATGTTGGCTAAAGACTCCCTGCAGTGATGACCAGCAATTAGCAGGTCTGGTCACAGCTGGTCGGGGCCTGGCTCAGTGGGATACCACATTCCTTTCGAGATGCCTTTAACTGATAAAGATGTAAGGGAATAAACCTGTGGTGTGTATCGACTTCAATTAAAGTCTTTCACAGTTGTTTCCCTTCCTTTGTATATTTTTGCTGAAAGAAAATATGACGCGACGTGTTAAAAAATGACACCGGAGGTGTTAAAGCTTATTGTTTCTCTTTAAGATTTTTTTTATTTATTTGAGTTTAACGGCACACCGACACTTAACAGGTCATACGGCGCCGAATACAAAGTTAAATGTGAATAGAGCATAATCAGGTTAAAACCAAACTACGCAAGTAAAGTATAGAAAATTATTAAAACTATTAGGTTAAAAAAATATATATTTGAAAACAGGTCAACACATAAAACGGTTTAAAAAATATAACGATTGGTAAATAAACAGTTTAAAAATTTATAACTTATTAAGAATACTAATCTTGTTCTAGAAGCAAACAAGTTTAGAATCCGACACTGTCCTAAATGGTTCGTACATGTTATTGACATTAAAATACTTTGACCGTATGTGGTCTGTGTCGATACACTGTAATAAAATATGGTTGACTGTCAGTGGTTCCTGGCAAGGAACACATACAGGTTGAACTTCTCTTTTTAAAAGATATGAATGAGTTAATCTAGTATATCCAATGCGACAGCGGGTAAGAGCTACGTCTTCTTGTCGATTTTTTTTTGCAAGAAGAGACATTTGCACCGACGTAAGGTTTAATTACGTGTGATTTGTTACAAACAATATTGTCCCAACTTGTTTGCCACTTGGTTAAAATATGTCGGTTAATAAGTGGTTTAAAATCAGTGTGTGGGATGCAAAGATCTGTCTCAGTGAGGGCTGAGGCAGATTTTGCACCCCTGTCTGCATCTTCGTTTCCTCGGATCCCTACATGACTAGGAAGCCAACAAAAAGAGATTTCGTTAGTGTCATATAAACTTTGAAGTTTGAAAAGAACAGTGCGAACATGTGGATTTGAATAATTCAGTGAATTTATGCTCTGCAATACAGATAATGAGTCTGAAAATATAACATATTTTTCACTGGAATGTTCTGAAATGAAATCAAGGCTTAGATTTATAGCCTGGATTTCAGAGGTGAAGATAGACGAGTTGTTAGGAAGTCTTTGTTTAATGCAGTTGCTATTACTCACGGAAGCACAGCCAGCGTGATTGTCCGTCTTTGAACCATCATTATATATATGAAGGTGATCAGAATACTTGTCACGGAGTTCGAGAAATTCAGATCGTAAAATCAAAGGATCTGTCTTTTTATTTTTACAGAGTTCTAAATTCACATCAGGAGAACGGAGTGGCCATGGTTTAAATAGCCGAAATTAGTAGAAATAATGATAGTGAATACTGTCTTGAATCTGTTTGTAACATTAAAAATAAACCTACAAATAAAAGAAACCTCAAGACGAATGCTCATCCTAAAAGTGAGCCTTTTCAGATGGTTAAATATAATCGGAAGACATAGGGAAAGTTGATGGTAACATATAATGGTATCAACATTTTTCTTCAAAAACACTGAAGCTCAGGCAGGGACATTATGTTTGATGTTATAATGGACAGGTAAAATTTCACCCGTGTGCGCATGACGTCGGCAAAAGTGGGAACACATTAATGTACATTCATTTGAAACTTTACCATATTTGCAAAATAAGGATCACTTGACTTTTCACGACATTAAAGATTGTTCGCAGAGTGTCCATAACTAAATGTAGCGTCACATGTCAATTAACGCCAACATAACAGTTATTATTTTATTAAGTCTGTTTGATGTTGTCCAATTAAGAAAAGTAGCTGTAAAATACGAGTCTTAAATTTGTATTGTTTCAGCCTAATAAATTTGAATGATGAAGCTTGTGAACATGTCGTGTATCAGTGAATAAATGCATATAATAAGTAGAAACAAAAGTTAAGCTGATATTTTTCACAATAAATTCGGACTTTACAAAATCGTGTATCAGTGAATTAATGCATACAATAAGTAAAAAACAAAAGTTAAGCTTATATTTTTCACAATAAATTCGGACTTTAAAGAATGTTATTGTGATATTGGTTGCCTAGCAATAGATAAAATATATATGATGATAAGGCTAATTCCTTCAATGCAAGGCAGTATTTGACTAAATTTATCGGCTGCCTAGCAATAGAAAATAATATTACACGATAAAGATAATTCTTTTAATGCAATGTAGTATTTGACTATAATTATCGGTTGCCAACCAATAGATAAAATATTACATAATAAAGATAATTCCTTCAATGCAATGTAGAATTTGACTATAATTATCGGTTGCCTAGCAGTAGACAAAATATTACATAATAAAGATAATTCCTTCAATGCAATGTAGTATTTGACTATAATTATCGGTTGCCAACCAATAGATAAAATATTACATAATAAAGATAATTCCTTCAATGCAATGTAGAATTTGACTATAATTATCGGTTGCCTAGCAGTAGATAAAATATTACATAATAAAGATAATTCCTTCAATGCAATGTAGAATTTGACTATAATTATCGGTTGCCTAGCAGTAGATAAAATATTACATAATAAAGATAATTTCTTCAATGCAATGTAGAATTTGACTATAATTATCGGTTGCCTAGCAGTAGATAAAATATTACATAATAAAGATAATTCCTTCAATGCAATGTAGAATTTGACTATAATTATCGGTTGTCTAGCAGTAGATAAAATATTACATAATAAAGATAATTCCTTCAATGCAATGTAGTATTTGACTATAATTATCGGCTGCCTAGCAATAAATAAAATATTACATAATAAAGATAATTATTTCAATGGTATGTAGTATTTGACTAAAATTAAATATTTACAGTATGTGAGTTTATCGCAGAATGTATGAATGACATTTAATATGTGTTCATTAGAATCCCTGCTGTTTTTGTTGTTGTTTTTTTGTAACTCCTAAGCCCTTCTCCCCGTGGGTTCGAGTCCCGGTCAAAAGCTAGAACTTTCAAGACCTGATATTTAACAGTTGATCCTTTGAGCGACTTTTTTCTGGATTGGTCTGAGGTTTTTCTCCACTAATGTTAGGTGCATGTCGCCAATATGACAAAAAGTGAGGCAATGCGAATAAACTAAGATCAAATAAAATCAATTTACCTCTTTATCTGCAAAAACACACACGTTCTTGGTGATGCCCGAGCTGAAAGAATCGTTGCCGTCAGTGAAGATGGTACCATACAGGAAGGAGAGGCCAGGACTCTCTAGATGTACGACCTGGATAGTCTTCTGCACGGCAGCTGAAACAAAGACATAACGTCGACGGAAACGGAAAAATGACGTTTTTGATGTTTACGACGTAGTTGTCAAACCTTACATTAAACCTACATAGGAATGCTGACGTAGAGCATGCCTGGAATAAATATCTGAGTGACAATCATTTGCAGTAAGTGTTTATTTTAGTGGTGTTTATTTACGGAAAATGGAAAGGTATCTTTAAAAATATATTAAAGGTAGGTAAATCTACAAGTTTTACACCAAAAGTATTGCAAAGATCAGTGTATGCTTTTAATGTACCCCAAGACATCCAGACAACAGGAGTCAGTTGTTTGTTTTGTTTTTAAAAATACATCGCAGCGACCAATTATGATCAGTAAAATCAAGTTTTCAATATGGTCGAGGAATTTCTCACGCGAACTTGTTCATTGTGTTTATCGTCCAACCAACAGTATTGCAGTTTTCTAGAGACGGTGGCCACTTGAAGCAGATATAGTGCTGCCTTCACTGTTTATAGCATGCCGTGTACACCAGGCATGATACCATACCCAGTCACATTAGCCTGACACCGGACCAACCAGTTGTGGAACATCCCTTATATTTGCTTGAGCGTTAGCATGGAAGCTATACCACCACCATTTTAATGACTTTGGTATGTCGCGGCCCGGGATCGAACCCGAGGCCTCCTGTCCTGAAGCCGACGCTCTACCGATTGCGCTGCCAGGTCCGATCCCCAGGCAAATGTATGGGTAGAACGCAAAGCAGGTGGAAACCTTCCCACATTAACTCCTTCGCCCCGAATAAGACTCGAACTCACGCGGTGAGAGGCTAAGCAGACAGAAAGTCGATTGTCAGATAAAATCCAATATTACAGATACTCACTGAAAATGTGACCGCGATGAATGAGAAAGAGGATATTCTCCTTATCAGAGTCACTGTAACCCTAGGGAAAAAATGTGATATATATCTTCCTTTAAAAGACGTTGTTCTAACTTGAATTGCTGAACTAAAATCAGTAAAATCCCATCGACACCTTTATTTAAATGATATTTCCAGCTCAATTAACTTAAATCAAGTCGATCTGTGAAAAACAGTTCTTTCAGCACATATAATGACTTTCGAAGTTTCGACAGCCCATTTCCTGATACTGAGTGCCTGGGGCATTGTGCAGTAAACAGTTTTGCTCAAGGACTAGCATCGTGTTGTCAGTTTTGGAGTTTCGAACCGTCGAATCGGCGAACAACGCCATAGACGCTGGACCACGGACGCTTACGTTTTCGAGTAAGTAAATAACAAAAACCTTATTGTGAACATTTAGCAGATGAGAATAAAATGAAATAAGTACAAGCATTGATCTTCAAAAATGAGCGATTAGTTCACTTAACCAAATATAGTTTTCATCAAAAACACAAAAACAGTGTCTAGGCCGTTTAAAACTTTGTTGAACAAACTGTTCTGTAAAATAATTATACCATTGGAAATTAAGTGTCTTAAAGTCACTATTTCACTCGCCATTCAACTTCTACTATAACGTCGAAAAGGATGATACTTAAAGTCATACAACCGCTCAAAAAGTGTTAAAATCGCGCTAATTAAACATTATTTCTCTAATATAATCTATCGAAAATTGATATGAAAAAAGGAGAGCGTACTTGGCTGGTAAGCATGTGTCCTGCAGTTCGATTCCCGGCTGCGCCGTCAATTTTTCATTTTGAATTTTGTTTTGTATAAATTGCCAATAATATCACTGAGCATGTTAATGCAGTTAACCGGACGTTTAGAAGTTGTTTTATATGAAACAGAAATTTACGGGAAAATATATTCTTTTATCTTCACGTCCTGAATAAAAAATAGACATTTTGGAGTAAGAAGTGCAGGCAGTACAAGGACAGATAATATTTTCAGTATAATTCACGTGCTATAAATGTAATGAAAATTAACAGAGCAATAAATCATAGATAAAATGTATTTTTAAAACACGTACAAGGGTAATTCCACTATTGGTCAACCCAGTGCCACGATATTGTGAATGGGTGTGGTATCATATCAGGTGTTCATGGGATGATATCCACAGTAAAGGCAGCACTATATATGCTTCTAGTGAACATCGTTTCTGGATAACAGACCGATTGTTTGTGGGAATATAAACAACAAACTTACAAATATAATGGCGACGTTCATCTTTTCACTTTTTAAATTTTCGTATAATCTCTGATATGATAAAATGACGATTTCAGACACACACAAATAGATCGAACAGACGACACATCGCAGGTTATATGTAAATACATATTTCTTAAATGAACAGTTTCACTCTAGTGGAAACTTGAACCATGCGTCGAATGATCGAAGGATAGCATGTCAATAACTATGTATCTACTCGCTGCTTTTAATTACAAAATGTAAAAAAATGTTACTAAAATGTTGAAAGATACAAACTTTTGACGGCGTCAGCAGCTTCCACCAGCTGTGCAAGTGGAGTCGTGTTTAGATTGAGTCCCATTCTCTCTGCGGGAAGTATGGCGTAGAACGCTCCACCGTAGCAGACGTCAAGTGTGACGCTTCCGAATCCTTGGACTTCTACCTTAAGGTCTAAAAGAAAACAGCACAATGGGTTTATATTTTAAACATATTATTAGAGGAATAAGAGTCTAGTCTGACATGTACATTGACACAAAGAAAACCAGCATAATATCTGTCATTCAACGGCACAAAAGCACAAGACAAAAATAGAGTGTAAAGTTGATCTGTGTGTTTGTTTTCTTTGCAATGCCTGTGACAGTTTGTGCATTACTATTACAAACAGTATAATTTTAATACAGAGAGTTCTTATTCACCTTTTCGTCATACTTTGTTTCATTTCCAATAAAACTGTTTCAAAATAGATTAAATTATCACTGAAATAAGTATTCATAAAAATTGTAATGTCGAGCGTAAACCTCTATCCCATAAAGTTACTCGTAAAACAAAATGTTCTTGATTATATTGTTACATTGGCATAAGAGAGCTGGAGTGACTGATTTGATATATTCATAACATACATGTAAGCACAGAAATACATTCAAACATATCAGAAAATTATGATAAATAGTAATACATGTTCTTAAAAGTTTCTGAGAGAAATTCTTAATTCAGACTTCCTTTGAAACAAATTTATTATTACCGAACTTACCAAGATTGTGTACAAATGAAGGGACACTGTTGAAGCGAACCTTTCCCGTCTTTCCATCATTGTACTCCACGAAAGTTTCCACAGGACCGCAGGGGCATTGCAGCACAAGTCTAGTCTCCGGACTTGTTGGAGACGTCACAATTCCGTGATCAATCACAAACCTTCCGATCGAGATAACAGCATGGCCACACATAGTGCTGTATCCTTCATTATGCATGAAAATACATCCCATTGTAGCATCCGCTAGATCTGGCTCAACCAGTAACACGCCATACATGTCCTTGTGGCCCCGGGGTTCGAACATAAGGAATTTCCGGACATGGTCGTGATTATCCCGGAAGTAGTTGATTTTGTCCAAGATAGTTTCCCCATGCAGTTCTGGCACGCCGCTGACGGGAATCCTGACCGGCTCTCCAGCAGTGTGCATCTCCACAGTGTTTATTGTTGACGACATGATTTAATTAAAGGTGTAAGTAAATGTTAACAGTCACAATTTAAATGACCATCAAAATGAAATGTGTAAACATACGTCGGTACAAAGCAATGTAACCAAAGTTTGGCATTACATGTTACGTTATCCCTGTATTCTTACTGGTGAATGACACGGACGGAGCTACATACCGACATACACATATTACTGTAACAACCGTACATGTATACACACACGTGTTGCTGCATACTTGAACACAATAAACCCCAGATATCCTCTAGCCTAGAGTAGAGGTGTAACACAATGTGATATCATTATACATACATATATTTGTAAAAATTTACTCATGCACGCACGCACACACGCACACACACACACACACGCGCGCACGCACACACACACACGCACACACACACACACAGACACACACACACACACACACACACAGACACACACACACACACACACATACACACACACACACACACATACATGTACAATTATGTGCAATGAGTACGTCCACTTTCTTGCAGAGAAAACGTCCGTAGTTTTACATTTGATCCTCAATGTAGGGGCGTAACGGATAATAAGCCCAAACTCTCGAGTAAATATCGAAAAGATATATAAATAGATTGTTGACCTAGTTAGCGATTAATGCGCTCTAGAAGCGGTCGTCCTGTGAATACATTGTTATAATACAAATCTTGCTTTAAAAAGTTCTAATTTCCAAGGTAAACAGATTTGAAATACTATTTTATTATGGGGCAAGTCCAATTTATGCTCGTTTTATTCACGCTGTATATTTTATATATGATATGATAGATGATATGAAATGACATGATATGATATGATATGATGCGATACGATATGAGCACATTAAATGTGGCATTTATTTGGAAGACAAAGTGAGACACATGGACGGAACTATTTAATTACACAGCTTTTAAAAGTAATAAATTATGCAGATGTGAAAACATTTACATTACTACGACCAGTTTGTGACTAACAGGCACGGACATGTTCACAGTTCACGTTAGACGATTAGCGATGAAATGGAGATTGGTTTATAGGAAACTACTTAATAAACAGAACCAGATTTTAGTATTTCAATATTTACCATGCTTACCTCATTAATTCATCGTTTTAATTTACTGCGTGCTATCAGGAAATACAACTGCAGCGTTGATTGGATAAGTACATCTAGATTTGTCTCCCTTTCCAAATGACGTTTGTCAAAACAGTTTGTGTATTTGAAATATTGAGGTATATCGACGGACACAATTATGATCGACGTCTAGCAATTTTAGCAACGTCTAGCTGTAATAGGTAAATGATAACCCCTTGATACTGGATAGAACAACCGGCGCAGCGCATGTAAGCGTGAGAATCCTCCCCCACCCCCCCCACCCCCCACCCCCACCCCCCACCCCCCACCCCCAATTTTTACCCCGTTCCGACAGGGTCTCGAACTTTCACTGTTAGAGACGCTACGTGTCAGCGAAACATACAATTCATAATAAATGTTATTATATTAACGTCAAATAACTACTCAAACGCAAACACAACAAACAACAATATCGTTGGCACAAAATCTTGGCTATGACAAATTACATTGAACTAAGTTTCCAAATTATAACTTTGTTTAAAAGTGAGCTTTGATTATTCGTTAACGTGATCTTCCTTAAGCTTCGTGCATCATCGATGTTTATTTTTAGAGCTTAATACCTTAGTCACATTCTTAGTAAGACACCTTCACAATTGCATAGTTGGGATACAAACCGACGTCAGACATTATCATTCATATCAATATTTACACGTTTCTCGATCGTTGGCACTTACGTCAACATTTTATCGTTGGAAGAAATCGGCATTTCGTAAGATCCTCAAAACATGTCGTCATGTTAAAATGTAACTGATCATCGATTGCGTTCTTTTGCGCAATAGCTCAACTGGTAGAGCGTCGGCTTGCGTATCGGGTCAAACCAAAGACTTTAAAGCATGAAGTATTGGCTTCCCTCCTAACGCTCGGGGCTAAGGGACAGCATTACGCCTAGACTAGTCGTTGTCAGTATATGAACCGGCCGGGTTCAGCCCCTTTGCACCTCATAAGTGCCCTTGTGCTATAACAATAGAAATGTCGCTGCACCGTATCGGCAAAAATGCCGGCAAATCCCATTCCATCCCTCTTTTAACTATAATGTAAATGTAGTTATAATGTAATCATACAGTTGCGTCAATAAAAATAAATAACACATTACATATTGCCATATTAGTTGAAAAATGCCATCTTATATCATAAAATACATAAATTCACTGCATAAATTCATGATTGTTTTTGGCAATACATAAATAAAATAGACAGAGAATTAAAAACTATGATATCAAAAAACAAAATAAGATTAGTGTATTTTGTTTGTTGGGTTTATTTTCCCGGTAACAAAAGTTAAGTTATCGGGTGACGATTCACACTTGAAGTAGATATTGTAATGCCGTCACTGGGTATTGCATGCCATGAAAACTTGGACTACTTTTCAACGACAATTCATAGCAAGTCTTTGGACGCATGGGAAAAGTCCGAATACAATCAACAAAATAGAGCATAACATTTGAATTCTGCATTGTACATCATCGTAATAAATGTACGTGTATTTTAAATTGAATAAATTATGCACACACATATGGAACATTATCAATTTAGGTGACAGGTAATGACGTAGCAACGTTTTAAGCTGCAATCTAATTTAATTGTGATATTCACCAAAGTTGAGAATAATAACCGAAAGCCAATGCCCAATAGCACCGCACTACACCTGTTTGTAGAACACCATGGCGTCATCCATACAACTATTCCAAGAACTAGGCCTATCCCATATAGCCGCTGCACTGAATGATACCCAAATGTCAACAATTCACTACTTGTTGTCTTTTCTTCCGAAATGTCATGGGCGTGCCTGGGCTTACGCACTTACGCACGTGCGTACAGTTGATTCCAAAAATTGAGAAAAAAAAAACAACGTCAAAAAGCAAATAAAAATCGTACATAACCTGTGTTTGGCACTTGTTGTTAGCTGTTTCATTTTTTAAATTAGAGTTCTTTAACCCTTTTCCAAATTCTACAAATACTTCTGCAATCCTACCTGACGTATTTCTGTCCCTTCCTGCTCGTTGTACTGTGACAGAGTTCCCCCACCCCCACCCCAAGGAATAGTGCGTATACTCAAAGGTCGTTTAGGCACGCCCCTGAATGTGTACATATAGCGAGCCGTACATAAGAAATAAAACTATGATATTAACATTTAAGTGACTTTGGTATGTTGCGACGATGGTTTCAACCAGGTCGCTTCCATACTTGGTGCCGATGTTCTACTGACTGTGTTCCTGTATTGTTAAACGTACATGTTGTAATCATCAAATTTTAATTTAGTTTTTATTTATCAATTGTTCATACATTGACTTTATATGACTGATAAAAAATATGTTATCTATGTTTATAGGTCTATATTGCCCTCGCATCTTGTATACAATACTTAAATAGTTTATAATACAATTTCTTTGCATAGTATTCACGACTATATAAGTCATTTAAAGTTGTTGCTTGTATTACCACAAATGATTTTCATTTTTCAGAGACTGTTTTGTAAGAGAGAACAGAACAGTTACTTTAATGTTTTAACATTTCCGAGACTTCTGTTTATGATCGAAGTATCTTCAATTATTTTTGCATTTAAATGATTTTTTGCGGTGCAGCAACTGAAACTAGTTCTATCTTTTAGAGATTATTTTGATGGGGAGAACAGTAACTTATTTTTTATTTCGAAAACTCTTTTGTTGTGGAGAGCAGTGCTTTTTATGGTGTTTACCTTTAAGAGACTCTTGTTGGAGAGAACAGTAACTTGTGTGTGTTTCTTTTACCTTTGAGAGTGTATTTTTAAGGAGAGAGGTATCTTTAACGACATTCACCTTAAAAAAGGCATTTGTTAAGAAGAACAGTAAGGACTTGTGAGACTGTTTTGTTGAGTAAGAGCATTTTTATGATTTTCACCTTTCTGAGATTCTTCTGTTTTGGAGATGGGGCGTACAGTGAGTTAAGTGATTCGCCTTTCAGCAATCCTTGACAGGGAGCGCAGTAGATGTAATGATGTTGGGCTCTTTTCTTAGGAACATAACAGAACAGAAAGTATCAACATCAATGTTGTTTGTTGTGGGGTTGTTTTTTCTCACTTTTTATAAACTCTTTTATTAGGGAGAACATTGACTTTTATGATTTTGGCCGTTTAGATTCTTTGGTTAGGAAAGGCGTTGACTTTGATGATTTTCAACTTTTAGATTTTTTTTGTTAGGAAGGGCGTTGACTTTAATGATTTTCAACTTTTAGAATTTTTTTGTTAGGAAGGGTAGTGACTTTAATGAATTTCGCCGTTTAGAGATTCTTTTGTTCCGAAGGTCAGTGACTTCACTGATTTTCACCTCTTAGAGATTCTTTGTTAGGAAGGGTAGTGACTTTAATGATTTTCATCCTTAAAAAAATCCTTTGGTTGGCGAGAGCGGAAAAGTTAGTGAAAATTTCAGAGCCTCGTTTGTTAACGAGAGCAGGAGCAGGTGCATTAATTGCAGTAATCTAAATGATGTTCGCATTTCAGAAATCCATTTGTAAGTGGGTGGGGTGGGGGCATTGTCTTTTTTCTTTAATGATTTTCACCTTTTACTTTAATAATGTTTGCATTTCAAAAATTATTCTGTTGTTCAGAAGAGTAACTTTGATGAAGTTCACCTTTAAGAGAATACAGTGCTCCCTCCCCAAACGTCACCTCTCTTAGACGAATACCTCTCTTAGACGTCAGTTTAATTTACCACCTGTCGTTTTCAACTTTTTTTCCACCTCAAAAACGACAACTCTCTAAAACGGCTACCGACACTAATTTCTACTTCCGTGTCGTTTGAATTCCCTCCTTTGAGCGGCCGATGATTTGTCTCGGCAGTTTTCGTTAGCTCTAGGCATCTTCCGTAATGCCGAGTGATATCGGAAATTTTGAAAATGAGTGACAGCATAAGAACACAGTTTTTTTTCATTATATGTTTCATATAAGCATCTGTGAACTGAACATTTTTGTTTACTTCCCGAACAGAAAAATCTTACCTGAAGTTTGAAATACTATATATTGCGACATTTTCTAGCTGCAGGAAATTTCACGTTGACCAGTAGTCTAGGCCAATAATTTCAAAGGTATATCCGGTGACTTGACTGGTCAATAATCTCGGCGGTAAACAGGCCAAAGACATCCCTGTTCAATAACTGATTTGCAACAATCTATCATTAAACTTCCATCAAAACTGACATTTACTTACTGATTTACAGATACTTTGTACAAAAATGCCATTTAATCAGTCTTCTTCATTCAACTTTTAATCAGAATTCGTCAGCAGAAACTGGGACTCTTTTGTCTTGTTCTGTTTCTTGTTCTTTGGTAACGAAAGGCACAAAACTGTGTTTTGACGCCACACAACAGCTCTTCATTACTGGTTCGCGCGTTTACGCATATTCGCATATCGACGGAAAACACTCAGTATAAAAACTTCAAACTAACATTGTTTTCTCACTCTTCTCTTATGCTTTTAGGTAAATATTGGTCAATCAAGAAAGGCAAACCAATCAAATAAAGAATGAGTAAAGAAGCGGCGTTTTAATTGCACCAATCAATTGTTGATTGGTAGGTAGGGTAATTCTGGAACAACTGACTACTGGCATGAATTTATCATCAGTGTGAACATCAGTAATGGCGAGCTTTCTTATAAATACCGATCGCATGTTTTCTTAATATATAGTTAATATATAGTTTGGATTAACAATAGTGACTGGTCATATCAAAATCAGTCTAAAGTCGCATTTCAGATTATCGAGATAATCCGCTCAGAAGGCATGAAGGTGCAAAAAATATCGATTTTTAGTTTTTGCTATATAATTAATGTTTAGACTCTTTACTACGAATAAATTGAAAAAAATAGTCGAATTAAATAAGTTTTTGACTGTTTATTTTAACTTTGATCGGACCCTATACTCTGTTTACGTTCACGTTATTATCGAGATTACGCAACGAACAATGGAAAATGAGCCCAATTCATTAGCGCATTTCAGGCAGAAAGAAAGGGACAGAGTAGTTGTATTTGGTATCGTAATAAAGGTTAATTCCCGGGAAATTCAATAATTCTACTTTTAAACATAATCGTCATTCCAATTAGCCACTAAAATCTCTTAAAACAAGTGACCAACACAAAGGAAATCGCGCACCTGTTGCATAATAAGCCTATCGGCCTTTCTGATTGGTCAAACGGACGTCCCGTGATACTTCCGGTATCCCGTTTAAATTATTTTTTCACCGATCTTTACTGTTTACTACGCTTTTATCGATATAAAAGTAGATTTTGTCATCGATCTGTGCTATTACTGCAAAATAAATAATAAACACAATGGATTCATCACCAGAAGAAGTGGCTAAATGCCTAAAAGAGTCAGTAAATGGGTCGAATCTCGGAGGCATCGGAAACTTGAATGAATTCATTTACAAGCGCAAGTGGTGTGTTGGACTGAGATAGTGAATGAGACAGTGAAAGCTGTAATGATATGGGAAAAAACAAAACATTTACAGACATCGCTAACTCTCATGTGTATTTCTATTAAAGTAAATGCTGTGGATTTATTTAAATGGCTTAAAAACAGTGTCGCCCTCATATAGTTACCGAGACAAAAAGTTCAAGAAATTGACACTTTTATGATTTTCTATTATCACTGTTGCATTATATGATTGCTTTGTTAATAAATAAGTATGTTCATTAAATAGGGCTGGGTTTTCTCTTTCCAACAGTGTATGCCATGATGGTGTAATTTATATAAAAAATGTTGGTTGCTATGGTATTTCAATTTACGTATAGACCAAAAATGTTAAAACAAGTTTGAGTGCCGTTTTCTCCACATTTATGTGTAGCTTTAGGCCTTAAAATGTGTTACTTAAATTTGAATATCTTACCACAGGATTATAGTATCGTGATGGTTCTTGTATCGTTTTAAAGGTCTATTTATGCTCTATAAAATAAAAATAAAAACTAAAAATATTAATTTTGCGACTTTAGACTGATTATGATATGGCCAGTCATTTAAATTTAAATGTGAATGTGTTTTGTCTTGTTGCTGGCTCATAACAATATGTAAAGAAACAGTACCAAAGACTAAAAATCGACTTAATTAAAAAGTTAAACTAAACTGAACTAAATAAATAATTAAAACTTAAAAAAAGTATTTACTTTTTTAGTTTAAATAAAGGAAAATTAAATACTAATAAAACTATTCTAACAAAAATGGCAGAAGACGGCCAATAAAATTAACAAGTTTTAAAACCCTGAATTCTTCTAATACAAAAATACATAAGCATATATATGGGGGTTACCTCTCTAGAGCAACAGCCTCTCTTAAGTAACCAATTTTGTATTCTGTTGAAGAAAGCAGTAACTGTAATGATTTTCACTCATTAGTGACTGTTTCGTGGGGGAGAGCTGTCAATGTAATAGTGTTCGCATTTCAGATTCTATTTTGTTGTGCAGAAGAGTCATTTTGATTATTTTCACTTTCTAGAGAATATTATGTTGAAGAAAGCAGAACTTAAATTATTTTAACCTTTTAGTGACTCTTTCGTTGGGGGGGAGCAGTGACTTAAATTGCTTTCCTCTTTAGATACTTTTATGTAAGAGCAGCGCATTAACGCTGTACCCCTTTCAAAGACTGTTTTGTTCTGCAAAACTTGTTAGGTAATATTTTGAGGCGGAGAGCAGTAAATTTAAGGGTGTGCATCTTTCAGAGACTCCTTCATTGGAGAGAGCAGAAAATTGATGATTTTTTACCTTTCAGCGTAATCTTTTGGGGGAAAAGTAACAATGAGGTTATCTTGGAGGGTTAAACATGCGAGCAAGATGGCGACTCTGTGTTTCAATGTTTCAGCGATTGTCGGAGAAACGTTTCAACCTTTTGCCAAATAAAGAAAAAGAACAAAGGGCATTGCGGGCTTGTATTCCACAAATGGTTCTATACTTTTAGCGTTCAAAGAAAAAAAGAAAAGAACCGCCAAAAATTTCAAATGAAAACCAAAACAAAATCTCTGTTGAAAGGATAGTGTCAAACTATTACCGTCATGTTCCTCTGAGGTAAACAATTCCATGTTTATGTGTTCAAAAGAACGTTACTATAATGAGTCAAATAACATTGTGTTACTCCACTTGTAGGCGAAGGAGTACCTCAAATCTTGACAACAAATGTTGGCACAGTTCGGGTGCCACTTCGTTAGCTGTAATGCAATCTGTCGCTGGAAAGGATAAAGATCAGGAATTTCCTGTAAGCTGAGATTTGATGAAGCCGAGGTAGCATGATCAACATCGTTTGTTAGTGTCAGGTATTTTTTCCTTATTGTTTTTGTTTTTGATTGGAGTTGAAATTTGAAACTGAAAGCTGAATTTCGATAATACGAAGGAATGACCCTGTATGACTTTAAAGTTTAATAGTGTCCATGCATGCTTAAAAAGTTAGCATTAATATTGTTATCAGCTTTAACTAGGAGTTGTACAAAATGTATTGTATTATGCTGATGCACATTAAATTAAGATTCATGAATTAACAATGCCAAGTATGAATATCCCTTAATGACTAGAGGATGGATCAAAACGTGCATTATCTACTCGGCCGAGATATTTGCGATATCTCGCGCGGGACCTCACTGCCTTCTGCGGCTCTCTGCATGTTATGTATGCCATTAGTAACATCGCAGCATCTCAGACTCAAGATTTTTTATATGTTCCAATGAATAATTTATTTTTTAGTAAAAGGGTGTTGTTGTTTTTTGTGTGTTTTGTTTTTGTTGTTGTTTTGTTGTTGTTGTTGTTGTTTGCAGCTGAAGACTTTCCTGCTTTCCAATAATTTCTTTTCATTTGCTTTACCACGGTATATATGTGGCCGTCTGTTTTGTTGTTGTTGTCTTTGCTCACTCCTAATAGCTAACAGAATTAAACTTATACAACCCAAACAGCGCTTTTCAGCGCTTTGATTTTTATATCATCTTTGCAAATAGTGAAGATTCTGTTTAGACTACACCCAGCGATTTTTATCTTGCTGATCTGGATCTACTTGATCAATCTAGTCAAATGGTAGCATGGTAACAATTAATTATATTCATGCTTTTCTAAGGTTCACTGACATTTCTCGGGGTACTTCAACCCTATACCGGACCAAAGCCCACACGTGTATTTTAATGGACCACTTTGAGATATAAAGTGTGGTAATTGTAGCATTGTTCAGAGGTGTCGATGTTTTACGCTGATGTGTATTAATTAATATTACCGCACGAGAGAAGAGACAATACGCATCCATTAGGTGTAATCAAATACTAAAAAAAATATGTTAGATAAATGATATCTCGTTTCGTTGGGCATTATTTTCCAGTCGCCTAGCTCTGTTACAGCTCTATTGACAAGTACTACAAGACAAGCCGTTATGTTTTTTTATATTTACTACATGCTCAGGCAAAGGGATTATTTAACCAACAGTGTTCACTGTAACATATTCATACTGCTTATAGCGGGAACCGGCTAAATTACAATATCATATTTATGAAAACAGAAAAATGGTGTGTGCTCAAAAATTGGCCTAAAACTCCATTTGGTATCGCATCAATATAAATTTATCCCAGAATTAATTATCACATTTTCTCCCTCTCACACTGCCGTACATTGCTAGGTGAAAAAATGGAAGGATAGTGTTATGTATGATACACATTTCCGTTGTTCTTAATTTAGAGATGATGATATTAGCGGTTGTTTATTTAAACGAACGACGAGAACTGTCATGCAAAACTTTACGAATTATATAAATCTTCCAAATTTACGAAATTCCTCTAACAAGTTATATCTAAAATGCGCATTTAATTCTAAAGCATGAATACAATTAATATGTATTTGTTCGTATACATGTACGCCTTTTAAAAATATTTGTGCACACGTGCATTCACCTTTTGACTGGATGTATACAGTCAGTATGTCAAATTGCAACTAACCCTTTGATTAACTCACTAAAAGCTGTCCGTCGGCATTTTGGGGCCTGGCTAAGATATGTATTGTCGGCATATTTTTTAAGTCGAGCGTTATCTTTCTGACGCAATCAGACAGACCGTTGAGAGACGATTGACATACATACTTCCACGAAAGTATCAATTCGCCTTTGCCGAGAACCTGCCTAATCGGAAAACGAAAATTAAATTTTTTTCATGAAAAGTCATTTTTCTGCAAAATATAGGTAATACAAATGTTTAGTCAGAGAGGTGAGATCAGTTTGCATGGTAATACAAATGTTTGGTCAGAGAGGTGAGCTCAGTTTGCATATAAATAAATCATTTTGTATACATATAAAATTGCTACATGGACATTCGTACAAATTTATTAAATCAATCACTTAGTATGAATGTTGTGTTAGCACAACATTCGGCAAGACATTTAAACTTAGTATAAACATTGGATGTGAATCGTTTTGTCGTGCTGAATGTTTTGTCAGCAGTCATGCATGATTATTCCAAGTAAGTATAAATTTCTGATCATTTTGTGACAAGGGCGGATCCAGAAAATTTTGGTTCGGGTGGTTATGAATCAAGATCCTTTCAACTTTCTTTCACAGTAAATACTTTAATATAGCCTATGAATTTGAAGCATTTTGATTGGTCAAGAGCTTCACATGATAATCGTTTGCAAAAAATAGAGCGTATAGACACTGTGTACGGTCAACTGGTTGCTGTAACTAAACATCTGTCTTGGGCTTTGCCCCGCCATTATAGATGGACGTCTTCATAATAACCATAACTGTATCGCTGCGTTGTGTTCCAAAACGAAATATAAAGATACTGTAAATACAATTATCTCGTTTGTTGTACTTGCCTTGATAACCCTATGACGCATTAGTTAAAAAAAACATTATCAGACCTGTCCGTTTTCAAGGCCATATCATGAGGCGGGTTAATTGATGCCACATATGGTGCGTGTTAAATTGAGACAAGAGAACATGTTATTAAAAGTAAATGTAACACCTAAAACATGTGCTGTGCCTATCCTCTCCCGAGAGCTGTCTGCCCGGAAAACTCATTTGGCGGAGCTTCTGTCTCCGAAGCTGGAGGTCGTGGGTTCAAACTATATCCCGAGTAAAAGGGTTCTTGCACCTAGGGCCACAATAATTGCAACGAGTATACATTTGTAATGTAGTGTGCAGGTTTTCCACCGGGTGAAAATGCATTCCCTAAGACACACCTCTCTCCAGAGCGGAGTCAATCATCAACTATCATCGGTATAAGTCAGCTGCAGGACGGATACTATATGCCTATGAGGAAACATTGTACATACTGTTAGAATAGGACAGGATAACATTTATTTCGTGTCGGCAATATTTCAACAAATAACATAAGCTTTAATGAACTTTGACAACCGACCTTTTTAGGTATTAGAAATATAGTTTACAACTTTTAATCGTTGTCAATATATCTATAGGCCTAATGTTGCAGACAAATGGAGCGTTTTACAATCTTTACTATCCCCAGAAAGAAATCTGAGTTTTAAAAGTATTAAAATACGAGCACTACTAGCAGTTTCTGGGAGTGAATTCCACAGGACTGATGCAGCAAACTTGAATAATCTTTGTCCATAGGTTGTCTATTCAACGCTTGAATTTAGAATATTGGAATATCTAAAATTGTATTTAGCATTTTTCTTTACTACAATCGCTTATAAAAAAGTAAGTACCAAGCTGTTTAGAATTTAAAAAAAAACATTCTATAGCCATTGATCGCTCTCAGCGAATATGAAGTCCTAGCAGTTTTACTTTTGCCAACAATTTTTCATACGACATTTTGTTATCATCATACACAAATCTTAAAGCTCTTTCTTGTGTCTTTTTGAATTTCCTTGTATTTGATACTGAAAAAATGTCATGCTAAGGAGTAAAACTAAAGTTTGACAGTACAAATATATGAAAACCGCAATTCTATTCAAATGATGCAAATGTTTACCAATTGTTTTTTAGGATATTCAGCTGCATGACCGCTTTATATATATATAGTTTTTTTGTATGTGCGTCAAACGACAATTTAAATTCAGTGTCAACACCAAACAACTTTACTGCATCATCGCAATTTATCGAGGTGTCGTCATTAAAGACAGTTGGGGACATACTATGAGTTTTCCACATCTATAGCCTAGAGTTTATCGGGTTTGCCTGCATACCATTGAAACGGAACCAGTCGCTTAAGTGTATTGCTTTCGTATTGTAATGTAGACATTAAAGTTTGAAAGTTTGGTGTGTGAAACGATAAGGTGCTGTCATCTGCATAGTTATTGAGAGTACATTTGTTCATGAAATAAAAGTTGCCATTTATGAAAACCATAAAAATATATGGCTCAAGAATGGAAAACTGTTAGACACCTTTGGTAACTTCAGCCCAGCTAAACTGACCATTCCATCGATTTCTATTTGTAGCTTTCTTTGACATTAATAGCTTGATAAAAGTTTCACTGAGCTTTCGGAGAGTGATATGCAGAAAGTTAAGATAACAGAATTTGATGGGGGGAAACAATCAAAAGCCTTCGACAGATCCATAAGATACAGCTTAATGGCTTTAACAGTCTAAATAAGGTTGTTTGACATCCTTGACCTTTACGAAACGCACAAAGAAACCTATCAACGATATTGTTAAAATGTTCTTATAGTTTAGAAGAGAGGACTTTTTTAAACGTATTAGCTTTTTACATGTATTAGTAGGATACTAACTGGTGTGTAATTTGATTTGGCTTATGGTTTTTTTTTTCTTAAACAAAAGGAAAACTTGTGTGCCTCTTTGAGCCTGTTTGGGAAAATTCCAGATTCAATTGTGGTATTTCCTAGAACTGAAACGTGGTATATATGCTTTGTTACTAAGTTTCAGTAGTTTTTCCAATATTTTATCAACACAGGTCCACTTTTTGACATTAAAACCTTTTACTATTTTACGGATAGAAACCTCGTTTAGTTGTGAGAAATTAAACGCGATGTTCGTCAAATTTCTGTCACTGATTTCAATTAGCTTGACTATGTCGCTGGATGGAAAGAACAACCTTTTCCAATATTTTTCCCAGGTTTACAAAATAGGTATTAAAACTGCATGCTATTTCTTAGTATAAGAAATTGTTGTTATTACTTAGAATAATTTTCTGTTTATTTCCAGATGATGTCTTTGATAAATAATGTTCAAACCCCGACCGGGTCAAACCAAAGACTTTAAAGTTGGTAGTAGTGGCTTCCCTAATAACGCTCGGTGCTAAGGGGACAGCATTACGGCTGACTCGTCGGTATCAGTATAATAGACCGACCGGGTTCAGCCCCTGGGCTCGTCATAAGTGCCCCTGTCCTATAATGATAGAAATGTCGCTGCACATTATTGGCAAAAATGCCGGCGAATCCCAATCCCAATCCCTAATTGTAATCCAAAAATTTGAAGACATACTCCCACCTTTAAATTGAATAAATTATGCACACACATATGGATCATTATCAATTTAGGTGACAGGTAATGACTTAGCAATGTTTTAAGCTTCAATCTAAAATAATTGTGATATTCACCAAAGTTGAGAATAATTACCGAAATCCAATGCCGAAGAGCACCGCACTACACCTGTTTATAGAACACCATAGCGCCATCCATTCAACTATTCCAGGAACTAGGCCTATCACATATAGCCGCTGCACTGAATGATACCTAAATGTCAACAATTCACTACTTGTTGTCTTTTCTTCCGAAATGTGTACATATAGCGAGCCGTACATAAGAAATAAAACTATGATATTAACATTTAAGTGACTTTGGTATGTTGCGACGATGGTTTCAACCAGGACCATTCCATACTTGGTGCCGATGTTCTACTGATTGTGTTCCTGTATTGTTAAACGTACATGTGGTAATCATCAAATTTTAATTTAGTTTTTATTTATCGATTGTTCATACATTGACTTTATATGACTGATAAAAAATATGTTATCTATATTTAATCTATATTTAAAGGTCTATAGCGTCCTCGCATATTGTATACAATACGTAAGTAGTTTATAATACAATTTCTTTGCATAGTATTCACGCCTATATAAGTCATGATTTTCATTTTTCAGAGACTGTTTTTTAAGAGAGAACAGAACAATAACTTAAATGTTTTAACCTTTCCGAGACTTCTGTTTATGATCGAAGTATCTTCAATTATTTTTGCATTTAAATGATTTTTTGTTGTGCAGCAACTGAAACTAGTTCTATCTTTTAGAGATTATTTTGATGGGGAGAACAGTAATTTATTTTTTATTTCGAAAACTCTTTTGTTGTGGAGAGCAGTGCTTTTTATGGTGTTAACCTTTAAGAGACTCTTGTTGGAGAGAACAGTAACTTTTGTGTATTTCTTTTATCTTTGAGAGTGTATTTTTAAGGAGAGAGGTATCTTTAACGACATTCACCTTAAAAAAAGGCATTTGTTAAGAAGAACAGTAAGGACTTGTGAGAATGCTTTGGTTGAGTAAGAGCATTTTTATGATTTTCACCTTTCTGAGACTCTTCTGCTTTGGAGATGGGGCGTACAGTGAGTTAAGTGATTCGCCTTTCAGCAATCCTTGACATGGAGCGCAGTAGATGTAATGATGTTGGGCTCTTTTCTTAGGAACATAACAGAACAGAAAGTATCAACTTCAATGTTGTTTTTTGTGGGGTTGGTTTTTTTCCCACTTTTTATAAACTCTTTTATTAGGGAGAACAGTGACTTTTATGATTTTGGCCGTTTAGATTCTTTGGTTAGGAAAGGCGTTGACTTTGATGATTTTCAACTTTTAGAATTTTTTTTGTTAGGAAGGGCGTTGACTTTAATGATTTTTATCCTTAAAAAATCCTTTGGTTGGCGAGAGCGGAAAAGTTAGTGTAAATTTCAGAGCCTCGTTTGTTAACGAGAGCAGGAGCAGGTGCAGTAATTGCAGTAATTTAAATGATGTCCACATTTCAGAAATCCATTTGTAAGTGGGTGGGGTGGGGGCATTGTCTTTCAATGATTTTCACCTTTTACTTTAATAATGTTTGCATTTCAAAAATTATTCTGTTGTTCAGAAGAGTAACTTTGATGATGTTCACCTTTAAGAGAATACAGTGCTCCCTCCCCAAACGTCACCTCTCTTAGACGAATACCTCTCTTAGACGTCGGTTTAATTTACCACCTGTCGTTTTTTTAACTTTTTTTTTCCACCTCAAAAACGACAACTCTTTAAAACGGCTACCGACACTAATTTCTACTTCCGTGTCGTTCAAATTCCCTCCCTTGAGCGGCCGATGATTTGTCTCGCCAGTTTTCGTTAGCTCTCGGCATCTTCCGTAATGCCGAGTGATATCGGAAATTTTGAAAATGAGTGACGACATAAGAACACAGTTTTTTTTTCATTATATGTTTCATATAAGCATCTGTGAACTGAACATTTTTGTTTACTTCCCGAACAGAAAAATCTTACCTGAAGTTTGTAATACTATATATTGCGACATTTTCTAGCTGCAGGAAATTTCACGTTGACCAGCAGTCTAGGCCAATAATTTCAAAGGTATATCCGGTGACTTGACTGGTCAATAATCTCGGCGGTAAACAGGCCAAAGACATCCCTGTTCAATAACTGATTTGCAACAATCTATCATTAAACTTCCATCAAAACTGACTGATTCACAGATACTTTGTACAAAAAAAATGCCATTTAATCAGTCTTCTTCATTCAACTTTTAATCAGTATTCGTAAGCAGAAACTGGGACTCTTTTGTCTTGTTCTGTTTCCTGTTCTTTGGTAACGAAAGGCACAAAACTGTGTTCTGACGCCAAACAACAGCTCTTCATTACTGGTTCCCGCGTTTACGCATATTCGCATATCGACGGAAAACACTCAGTATAAAAACTTCAAACTAACATTGTTTTCACACTCTTCTCTTATGCTTTTAGGTAAATATTGGTCAATTAAGAAAGGCAAACCAATCAAAAAAAGAATGAGTAAAGAAGCGGCGTTTTAATTGCACCAATCAATTGTTGATTGATAGGTAGAGTAATTCTGGAACAACTGACTACTGGCAGGAATTTATCAGAACAGAACAGAACAGAACATATTTTTATTCAGATTTGTACATATGTACATCATCGTTTTGGAATAACAATGTAAAATCTAGTATCCGGTTTCTTACTATCATAAAAGTCTGAAATACAAATGACATTATTTCCAGCTGCGCATGTAATAATTTCATTATAATAAATATAAAGAATATAAGAAACAGCAATAGAGAATAAACTTTATGTATTAAGTACACACATTGTCCTTCTAAGTGAGATTGCTTTCTTGATAAATAGAGCGAGATTGGTAAGTATGGCTTTATCTTTCGAATCAAATAGCAAACACATTTTATATACGGATGGTCTACTATACATAGTTGGATTAAGGTACCTTTTTCTTAAATCATTGTAAATTGGACATATACAAATAAAATGAAAAACGTCTTCAATATCTCTATTATTGCATAACAAACAGCATCTACTGACTCTAGAAACAGGGTTTCTTGAGAAGCGTTCCGTGTGGATTCTTAAGGAATGTGCAGAGATTCTCATTTTTATTTATCATCAGTGTGAAAATCAGTAATGGCGAGCTTTCTTATAAATACCGATCGCATGTTTTCTTAATATATAGTTAATATATAGTTTGATTTAACATATTAAAATGTGAATGTGTTTTGTCTTGTTGCTGGCTTTGAACATCATAACAATATGTAAAGAAACAGAACCAAAGACTAAAAATCGACTTAATTAAATACTTTTTTTTAAGTTTTAACTATTTATTTAGTTCAGTTTAGTTTAACTTTTTACTTTTTTAGTTTAAATAAAAGTAAAGTTTTTTTTTTATCTTTTATTTCTGCAACATGATGACATATGTTACAAATCATGCAAATTCATTCTACATACAATATTCAAATGTCACAATACATATATTGGGTCTAAGAAGAATTGAACTTTCCTATATTACATCATCATGCTATGGTTATACATCCCTCTCTCATCCCATCTTCCCTCATTCTGTCTTTTCAATCTCTCTCGCACACACATACCCCACTCTCTCTCTCTCTCTCTCTCTCTCTCTCTCTCTCTCTCTCTCTCTCTCTCTCTCTCTCTCTCTCTCTCTCTCTTTCTATCGTTCTATCATTCACTAGCTGTGTTACAAAGTATAATCATAAAATAGAATAGTTGATTTAGTGACGCATCATTCCAATATAACTACTTTTACTAGGTTTAAAGTTGATTGTTTTGTATTTGTCTTAATTCTATCAGCATAAAAAAACACGCATTATGTACGCATAAAGTTATGCTGTCAGTTGTCTTTTACTTTTGGGTATGGTATTTGTAAATTTTAATTTATATGCTTTTACTATTGTTTAGGGTTAAGCACTAGCCATTTTTTACTATGGGCATCATATTTGTCATGGTCTAGGGCAATTCTTTCTTCTATTTTAATTCTTCTTTGTAGAAGGTAATAGAAAGCGTCAAAATTGGGATTTTCTTGATTTGTTTTGCATTTGAAAATAAAGAATTTCATTAAAATAATAATGGTGTTACTAATACTTGTATAAGGATAGGTTAAGATAATACCTAGGAGGGCTTTTTCTTTCGTTATAGTAATGTTTATTGATTTTGCTTTGAAGAAATCGTTTAGTTGTTTCCATAATGGTTGTACGTTGCAACACTCCCAGAATAGATGCTCAATTAATTCGATTGCTGAATTACAGAAAGTACATAGACTTGATTCTATGTATTTATATTTATATAGCGATTTATTTGTGGGAATTATTCTCATCAAAAATTTATATTGGAAACATCGTAGTGTAGAGTCTATTGTAGATTGATAGATGTTACTGTATATACTTCTCCAATCGATTTTTTCATTATTGTTTAGGATCTGACTTGTCCATTTTTCTTCTGAGGTTGGCTTGTCATTGCTGTTTAACATTAAATTATATAGATATTTGTTAACTTTACCAACGGTCATTATTTTTTCTTTTAGAGTGGTTTGCATCTCCCTTATGATTCCTTCTTCCTTGAGTATGTCTTTTAACTCACTACTTAGTGCCTGTTTAATACTCAGATATTGTATAAAGTCCGTTTTTTTAAGATTGTATAAATAAGTCAATTGGTCGAAAGAGTACCATTCGCTAGTTCTATAATCATAAAGGTGTTCGAAGTATTTTATCCCCTTTTGGTACCAGTCTTCATAGAAAAATGTGTTTTTATGCTTTACTTTTTTATTATTCCAGACTATTGTTTTGCCTAGTGGTTTAGTGTTTTGGTAAAATGAATTAACATAGTTCCATGCATGTAGGACATCAAACATGAATGACTTGTCTTCATCTATTTTTGCAACTATACTATTATCTAGTTCGCAGTCGAACAGAATATCGTTTCCGAATCTTTTTATTTTTATATAAAAGAAAACTTTCCATTGGCTGTTATTGTTGTTGTCCAAGTAACGTTTGATCCATCCTGCCTTGAGTGCCTTAATGAATGTTTCGATATTTGTTAATTTTAACCCTCCCTTTTCATACGATTGGTACATAACATTTCTTTTTATTTTATCGGGTTTCCCATCCCATATAAATTTGAATATCAACTGTTTAAGCGCATTTATTGTATTTTGATTTGGAGTTTTTAAGACTGTTAGTGGGTATATGAGTTTAGGTAATGCGAACGTTTTTATGACAGTAATTTTTCCCATTAATGTTAGCTTTCTGTGTTCCCATTGTTTAATTGTTTGATGAAACTCGTTTACTTTTTTGCCTATATTAATGGTAATTGTTTTGTCTTTTTCATTATAAAAGGTTATTCCTAGAGTAGTCGCACTTTCGGAGGTCCATATAAAATTTCTGTCTCTGCAATATAAAAGTAAAGTTAAATACTAATAAAACTATTATAAAAGAAAATGGCAGAAGAACGCCAATAACATTAACTAGTTTTAAAACCCTGAATACTTCTAATACAAAAATGCATAAGCATATATAGTGGTTACCTCTCTAGAGCAACAGCCTCTCTTAAGTAACCAATTCTGTATTCTGTTGAAGAAAGCAGTAACTGTAATGATTTTCACTTATTAGTGACTTTTTCGTGGGGGAGAGCTGTCAATGTAATGGTGTTCGCATTTCAGATTCTATTTTGTTGTGCAGAAGAGTCATTTTGATTATTTTCACTTTCTAGAGACTATTATGTTGAAGAAAGCAGTAACTTTAATTATTTTAACCTTTTAGTGACTCTTTCGTTGGGGGGGAGCAGTGACTTAAACTGCTTTCCTCTTTAGATACTTTTATGTAAGAGCAGCGCATTAACGCTGTACCCCTTTCAAAGACTGTTTTGTTCTGCAAAACTTGTTAGGTAATATTTTGAGGCGGAGAGCAGTAAATTTAAGGGTGTGCATCTTTCAGAGACTCCTTCATTGGAGAGAGCAGAAAATTGATGATTTTTTACCTTTCAGCGTAATCTTTTGGGGGAAAAGTAACAATGAGGTTATCTTGGAGGGTTAAACATGCGAGCAAGATGGCGACTCTGTGTTTCAATGTTTCAGCGATTGTCGGAGAAACGTTTCAACCTTTTGCCAAATAAAGAAAAAGAACAAAGGGCATTGCGGGCTTGTATTCCACAAATGGTTCTATACTTTTAGCGTTCAAAGAAAAATAGAAAAGAACCGCCAAAAATTTCAAATGAAAACCAAAACAAAATCTCTGTTGAAAGGATAGTGTCAAACTATTACCGTCATGTTCCTCTGAGGTAAACAATTCCATGTTTATGTGTTCAAAAGAACGTTACTATAACGAGTCAAATAACATTGTGTTACTCCACTTGTAGGCGAAGGAGTACCTCAAATCTTGACAACAAATGTTGGCACAGTTCGGGTGCCACTTCGTTAGCTGTAATGCAATCTGTCGCTGGAAAGGATAAAGATCAGGAATTTCCTGTAAGCTGAGATTTGATGAAGCCGAGGTAGCATGATCAACATCGTTTGTTAGTGTCAGGTATTTTTTCCTTATTGTTTTTGTTTTTGATTGGAGTTGAAATTTGAAACTGAAAGCTGAATTTCGATAATACGAAGGAATGACCCTGTATGACTTTAAAGTTTAATAGTGTCCATGCATGCTTAAAAAGTTAGCATTAATATTGTTATCAGCTTTAACTAGGAGTTGTACCAAATGTATTGTATTATGCTGATGCACATTAAATTAAGATTCATGAATTAACAATGCCAAGTATGAATATCCCTTAATGACTAGAGGATGGATCAAAACGTGCATTATCTACTCGGCCGAGATATTTGCGATATCTCGCGCGGGACCTCACTGCCTTCTGCGGCTCTGTGCATGTTATGTATGCCATTAGTAACATCGCAGCATCTCAGACTCAAGATTTTTTATATGTCCCAATGAATAATTTATTTTTTAGCAAAAGGGTGTTGTTGTTTTTTGTGTGTTTTGTTTTGGTTTTGTTGTTGTTTTGTTGTTGTTGTTGTTTGCAGCTGAAGACTTTCCTGCTTTCCAATAATTTCTTTTCATTTGCTTTACCACGGTATATATGTGGCCGTCTGTTTTGTTGTTGTTGTCTTTGCTCACTCCTAATAGCTAACAGAATTAAACTTATACAACCCAAACAGCGCTTTTCAGCGCTTTGATTTTTATATCATCTTTGCAAATAGTGAAGATTCTGTTTAGACTACACCCAGCGATTTTTATCTTGCTGATCTGGATCTACTTGATCAATCTAGTCAAATGGTAGCATGGTAACGATTAATTATATTCATGCTTTTCTAAGGTTCACTGACATTTCTCGGGGTACTTCAACCCTATACCGGACCAAAGCCCACACGTGTATTTTAATGGACCACTTTGAGATATAAAGTGTGGTAATTGTAGCATTGTTCAGAGGTGTCGATGTTTTACGCTGATGTGTATTAATTAATATTACCGCACGAGAGAAGAGACAATACGCATCCATTAGGTGTAATCAAATACTAAAAAAAATATGTTAGATAAATGATATCTCGTTTCGTTGGGCATTATTTTCCAGTCGCCTAGCTCTGTTACAGCTCTATTGACAAGTACTACAAGACAAGCCGTTATGTTTTTTTTATATTTACTACATGCTCAGGCAAAGGGATTATTTAACCAACAGTGTTCACTGTAACATATTCATACTGCTTATAGCGGGAACCGACTAAATTACAATATCATATTTATGAAAACATAAAAATGGTGTGTGCTCACAAATTGGCCTAAAACTCCATTTGGTATCGCATCAATATAAATTTATCCCAGAATTAATTATCACATTTTCTCCCTCTCACACTGCCGTACATTGCTAGGTGAAAAAATGGAAGGATAGTGTTATGTATGATACACATTTCCGTTGTTCTTAATTTAGAGATGATGATATTAGCGGTTGTTTATTTAAACGAAGGACGAGCTCTGTCATGCAAAACTATACGAATTATATAAATCTTCCAAATTTACGAAATTCCTCTAACAAGTTATATCTAAAATGCACATTTAATTCTAAAGCATGAATACCATAAATATGTATTTGTTCGTATACATGTACGCCTTTTAAAAATATTTGTGCACACGTGCATTCACCTTCTGACTGGATGTATACAGTCAGTACGTCAGATTGCAACTGACATTTAGCTAACCCTTTTGATTAACTCACCAAAAGCTGTCCGTCGGCATTTTGGGGCCTGGCTAAGATATGCATTGTCGGCATATTTTTTAAGTCGAGCGTTATCTTTCTGACGCAATCAGACAGACCGTTGAGAGGCGATTGAAATACATACTTCCACGAAGGTATCAATTCGCCTTTGCCGAGAACCTGCCTAATCGGAAAACGAAAATTAAATATTTTTCATGAAAAGTCATTTTTCTGCAAAATATAGGTAATACAAATGTTTAGTTTGCATGGTAATACAAATGTTTGGTCAGAGAGGTGAGCTCATTTTGCATATAAATAAATCATTTTGTATACATATAAAATTGCTACATGGACATTCGTACAAATTTATTAAATCAATCACTTAGTATGAATGTTGTGTTAGCACAACATTCGGCAAGACATTTAAACTTAGTATAAACATTGGATGTGAATCGTTTTGTCGTGCTGAATGTTTTGTCAGCAGTCATGCATGATTATTCCAAGTAAGTATAAATTTCTGACCATTTTGTGACAAGGGTGGATCCAGAAAATTTTGGTTGGGGTGGGTATGAATCAAGATCCTTTCAACTTTCTTTATCACAGTAAATACTTTAATATAGCCTATGAATTTGAAGCATTTTGATTGGTCAAGAGCTTCACACGATAATCGTTTGCAAAAAATAGAGCGTATAGACACTGTGTACGGTCAACTGGTTGCTGTAACTAAACATCTGTCTTGGTGTCCCGTCATTATAGCTGGACGTCTTCATAATAACCATAACTGTATCGCTGCGTTGTGTTCCAAAACCAAATATAAAGACACTGTAAATACAATTATCTCGTTTATTGTACTTGCTTGTGCCTTGATAACCCTATGACGCATTAGTTAAAAACATTATCAGACCTGTCCGTTTTCAAGGCCATATCATGAGACGGGTTAATTGATGTCACATATGTTGCGTGTTAAATTGAGACAAGAGAACATGATATTAAAAGTAAATGTAACACCTAAAACATGTGTTGTGCCTATCCTCTCCCGAGAGCTGTCTGCCCGGAAAACTCATTTGGCGGAGCTTCTGACTCCGAAGCAGGAGGTCGTGGGTTCAAACTATATTCCGGTTAAAGGGTTCTTGCACCTAGGGCCACAATTATGGCAACGAGTATACATTTGTAATTTAGTGTGCAGGTTTTCCACCGGGTGAAAATGCATTCCCTAAGACACACCTCTCTCCAGAGCGGAGTCAATCATCAACTATCATCGGTATAAGTCAGCTGCAGGACTGATACTATATGCCTATGAGGAAACATTGTACATACTGTTAGAATAGGACAGGATATTTTATTTCGTGTCGGCAATATTTCAACAAGTAACATAAGCTTTAATGAACTTTGACAACCGACCTTTTTAGGTATTAGAAATATAGTTTACAATTTTTAATCATTGTCAATATATCTAGAGGCCTAATGTTGCAGACAAATGGAGCGTTTACAATCTTTACTATCCCCAAAAAGAAATCTGAGTTTTAAAAGTATTAAAATACGAGCACTGCTAGCAATTTCTGGGAGTGAATTCCACAGGACTGATGCAGCAAACTTGAATAATCTTTGTCCATAGGTTGTCTATTCAACGCTTGAATTTAGAATATTGGAATATCTATAATTGTATTTAGCATTTTTCTTTACTACAATCGCTTATAACGAAGTAAGTACCAAGCTGTTTAGAGTTAAAAAAAACATTCTATAGCCATTGATCGCTCTCAGCGAATATGAAGTCCTAGCAGTTTTACTTTTGCCAACAATTTTTCATACGACATTTTGTTATCATCGTACACAAATCTCAAAGCTCTTTCTTGTACCTTTTGGAATTTCCTTGTATTTGATACTGAAAAAAAATGTCATGCTAAGGAGTAAAATTAAAATGTGACGGTATAAATATATGAAAACCGCAAGTCTATTCAAATGATGCAAATGTTTACCAATTGATTTTAGGATATTCAGCTGCATGACTGCTTTATACATATAGTTTTTTTTGTATGAGCGTCAAACGACAGTTTGAATTCAATGTCAACACCAAACAACTTTACTGCATCATCGCAATTTATCGAGGTGTCGTCATTTAAGACAGTTGGGGACATACTATGGGTTTTTTTCCCATCTATAGCCTAGAGTTTATCGGGGTTTCCCTGCATACCATTGAAACGGAACCAGTCACTTAAGTGTATTGCTTTCGGATTGTAATGTAGACATTAAAGTTTGGTGTGTGAAACGATAAGATGTTGTCATTTGCGTAATTAACATTACGCTCGCGGGTAGATTGCTCCGCCCACCAAGTCACGTGACCCACTATCTGATAACCTTGGACATCTTATCGTCGATCGGGTCAATACTCTATTGTCAACGGTCATATGAAACACTGCAAAGACACACAGAGACATGCAAAGACACAACAAAGACACCACAAAGACATAAAAAAACGATTTTAATGTATATATGTATTCATATATTACATAATATATATATCAACAATTCGTTGATAGGGGCATAAATAACAATAAACATGTGTCAATACAATTCACATCATCTCCAATGAAAATATTATTGTATGTACTAAATATTGTGTGCGTTACTTGTATGAAATATTAAATGTAAGATATGAACATTAAAACATAAATTACAAAGCATGTTCAATGTATTATCGTTTGTGAGCGAGATATGTCAAATAATTATGACTGCTTTGAAAATCAACACAATTAAAGCGATAAATGTTTTCTATGTTTTTTTTCGGTAAGAAAATTGAATAACACAGGTGCAGTTGAAAAGAATGTGTTGAAAATTAAAGTGGTTATTATTTGTCTTGATCAAAACATATAATTAACACCTAATGTGGAATATCCATAATAACAAAAGCGGGAGGTTTAGAAATTAAAGCAATACATTTCGCACCTATGCGGCATCTCCCTTGTTGAAAGGTAAGTGGAGCAAACTTCAATAATTATTGCAATTAACACCACATTTGAAATGCTATAAAATGTAATGTTAAAGAAACTCTGCAACATATTTTAATCGGATGTTAATCGTAGTAGGACCCATTGTCAACAAACATGGCTGCCTGTTTAAGCGATCTACCAGCGAACTTTAGTGAGCATTTTATGCTAAGAAAATCGTCACTTCGGCAAAGAATTCAAGCCAGACGATACGCAAATGAATCTACCATTCATTCAGTCAGGTTGACTTTTAGATCGAAGGAAGAAATTGACGTTAATTCTAGTGTTTTCCGATCACAACGACAGAGCGAGAAGCCACACAGTGTGCACATGACGATCGGCCTAGATTCCGTTACAGATGCATTCTGTTCGTGTAAATCCGGGTAATTTTCATTATTACATTAAATCCACCGTTTATAACTGCAGTTAACCTTTGATAATGTGTTTATTATTTTTGTTACCATATATCACAACGAAATCGTCCGATGTTACTCAAGTAAAAGGGGATCTATTTCTTTGATCTGAGTAGAAGTTACTGCAGTTGGTCATAACAAAGATGGAATATATACATATATATTAAAACGAGAATGCGTTAGACGATACAAGTTGTAATTTCCGTCGACTTTTTCAACATTCAACTGGTGGTGTTCACGATTACACGATTTTATCCATCTTTTACATTTGTCCAAGTTACGTTTCGGCTTTGGAAATGGAATAAAAACGATGCCGCCTGTCAAACGTTCAGGATATCGACTATCTGAATCACAGAGACCCCACTGACATCTTTTAACCATTTTCTTCTCGCTTTTTTGTTACTAAAATCAGAAATATTCCTCCGTTTCTTGGTCAACGAAATGCACTCAGCTTGTCCAAGGAAAATGGCGACCGAAAAACAAAAGAATCACGTGACCAAATGGAGCGCGCTGATTAGCTAACGCTCGGCGTCTTGTCCTGTCAATCAAATTTCGGCGTAATGTTAATTGTTAAAAGTACATTTGTTCATGAAATAAAAGATGTTATTTATGAAAACCATAAAAATATATGGCCCAAGGATGGAAAATTGTTGGACACCTTTGGTAACTTCAGCCCAGCTAAAGTGACTGATTTATCGATTTTTTATTTGTTGCTTTCTTTGACATAAATAGCTTGATTAAAGTTTCACTGAGCTTTCGGAGAGCCATATGCAGAAAGTTTACATAACCGATTTTGATGGGGGAAAACAGTCAAAAGCCTTCGACAGATCCATAAGTATAGTAACGGCTTATTGGTTTTTGTCAAGCGCACATTTCCAGACCTCCAACAGTCTAAGTTAGTTTGCTTGACATCCATGACCTTTACGAAACGCACAAAGAAACCTCTAATCGATATTGTTAAAATGTTCTTATAGCTGAGAAGAGAGGACTTTTTAAAAAAAAAAAAAAAAAAAAAGGTATTAGATTTTTTCAAGGTATTGGTAGGATACTAACTGGTCTGTAATTTGATTTGGCTTATGGGTCATTTTTCTTAAACAATAGGAAAACTTGTGTGCCTCTTTGAGCCTGTTTGGGAAAATTCCAGGTTCAATTGTGGTATTCACTAGAACTGTGAAACGTGGTATATGTGCCGTGTTACTAAGTTTTAGTAAGTTACTAAGTAGTTTGCCGATATTTTATCAACACAGGTCCACTTTTTGACATTAAAACCTTTAACTATTTTACAGATAGAAATCTCGTTTAGTTGTGAAAAATTAAATGCGTTGTTCGTCAAATTTCTGTCACTGATTTTAATAAGCTTGACTATGTCGCTGGATGGAAAGAACAACCTTTTCCAATATTTTTCCTCACGTTTACAAAATAGGTATTAAAACTGCCTGCTATTTCTTAGTATTCGAAATTGTTGTTATTAGTTAGAATAATTTTCTGTTTATTTCCAGATGATGTCTTTGATAAATAATGTTCAAACCCCGGCCGGGTCGAATCAAAGACCTTAAAGTTGGTAGTAGTGTCTTCCCTCCTAACGCTCGGGGCTAAGGGGACAGCATTACGGCTGACTCGTCGGTTTCAGTATAATGGACCGACCGGGTTCAATCCCTGGGCACGTCATAAGTGCCTGTCCTATAATGATAGAAATGTCGCTGTACATTATTGGCAAAAATGCCGGCGAATCCCAATTCCAATCCCTAATTGTGATCCAAAAAATTGTAGACATACTCCCACCTTAATTTATTTACATGGTTTCTCTATTTTTCAAGTCTTTAGATATCAAAAACTATAATTGTGATGATATGATTTGATTGTCAAACAAGCGATATAAGTGTTCAGAACAATATTTGCTAAACGCAACTTTTAATGAGTACTATATATGTAGCGGTTTTTTCTCTTCTCTAGTTATTTTTTTTTCTTGATTCAAAATTCGAAATAATATCTATCTCTCTTCTGAACACCTTGTGGAAATAATTTTTCAAAGACGTCACTACTTTCGTCCGGGAGGTCGTGGGTTCGAACCCCGGCCGGGTCATACCAAAGACTTTAAAGTTGGTGGTAGTGGCTTCCCTCCTAACGCTCGGGGCTACGGGGACAGCATTACGCCTGACTCGTCGGTGTCAGTATAATGGACCGGCCGGGTTCAGTCCCTGGGCACCTCATAAGTGCCCCTGTGCTGTAATGATAGAAATGTCGCTGCGCAGTATCGGCAAAAATGCCGGCTAATCCCTAATCCCTATTCCCTACTTTCGTCATAACTTGCCAAACAAAACATCAGCGCTTGGACATTTATTCAAATGGATCGGTTTTCTTTTCATTGCCTGCATTTGAGAAACCCATCAGGAAGTGCGAGTTTAGAGCTCTGTAAAACCGGTTTAAGCACCCCAGTCGATCCATATTGCCGACTGACCGTTCCAAGGCAGTAACTGGTCGGGTTTGCTCTTATTGTTAAATGACTTATCACATATTTGTTCTCACTTTTACATTTGGCGTGCCTGTGAATACCTTGGTCGTGTGTCTTTTCAAATTTGTGTATATGTTGCAATGCTCATAGGACTTTGTTTTACATATTCTGATGCTATAGTGTGATGGATATTTTTTATTGAAATGTAACTACAAATGTTCTAAAATATGAGACAGCGATATTATAATATCTTTAGTCCCTTCAATCAAAATAACGTAAGTAATATTTTAAATAAAAATAGCAGTCGAACAGACAAGAAGCGATTTTATCATTATAATATTATGCTCATAGGACTTTGTCATATATATTCTTATCAATAATTGTAATGTTTTGAAGGCATCCAATGAACAAATGTTCGTGTTTAATAAATATGTGTATGTTTGTTAAGCGTTGTGATAACTCCGATCATTTTCATCTGTTTGTGACCGTTGACTGGTTAAAATGCAGAGATGCATTGTAAACATTTGTCTTTTTTATTTGAAAACCTGTTGGAAAGACAATTACATGTATATCCATTCTTATTATAGGGCTACAGATATTTGAAATGAGACAAAATGATGCAATGACCCCAACCACGCTCGACTACAGTTTTCTGTTTTAGCTTTTTAAGAAATGTATCATTTGGTATGTTAGATTTGTGGTTTGGTTTATGTTACTCTGGTCTAACAAGCAGACTTCCTTTTGTTGCCGTCAGCATTTTCATGTTTTAATAAAAATCTTAAAAAAGTAATTACATATAACACCCAAATCATACTTTTATCAAAATGTTAACTATTCTAAACAATGATATAATTATGCAAGTTTTATGTGAAAGTGGCATAAACATTGAGACATAAATAGAGATATAAACAAAGTTACCACATTGGAACGGTCAAGTCAACAAAAGCACTCTGGGAGCTAAAATCGGATAATGGAGCGACCCAACTTCGCACTTTCTGAGGAAAGACAAAGATGTTTAATAACATAAACGATGTAAGCAATATGGAATTACAAACGTTACTGCTTCGGAGTAACTAAGACACAAGAAAAGCGTTGTTGTAAAGCATCGAAGGGCATCACATTTATTTTTTAACAATTAACGCTTTTCAGAAAATTGAACCAAGCATTCCACTTTTAACAGTGTAACTTGCAATTATAAAGATTAGCTTGCAATTATAAAAATGTAGCATGCATTAATTGGAATTCGCAGCTGTTTGGTGAGCTCTAGTTCTTATCAGAGTTACGGTTCATTACAATATAATGTCAATAAGGAATTGACAGATTAAGTGAGTGTTTAGCTCCTATGATAGTCATGTTCTTGTTTAATGTACATGGCATTGCTTTCTGTGGCGTCTTTTATGTATCATATCCGTGCTCTTTCTTGTCATACTAGAAACGATAACAGTTCTGAATTCGGAACACTCATTCTTCTACGCACAACTGTTATAGGAGACTCGATAAAAAGGCCCAGTGCTAAGTAGATTACTTCATAATTTTCCCTGACTTCTCGATATAATCTCTCGGCTCCTCGATATTGTACCGTGTGAAATTGTCAAAGCCAATGATGAACTATCCTAAACCCTGTGGTATTTACAAATTCGTAAAAGCAATCGAATGTCAACGTTCATAACTTCTCATGCTCAAACATTTTGTAATGTTTTTAAAAACAGTCCGCATACTTTGGGCTAATTTCAAGTAAACTATAGTGTAATTTACTCCTGATATTTACCAAAGTTGAATAATAACGGAAATTTAATGCATGAAAGCGTAGCACTTCACTTGTTTATAGAACAAGGTGACGCAATGCACCGGATCTTTCCAGGAACGAATACATATACAAGGTTGGAAATGAACTTTTTGGCATGTGGCAAGTACTTGCTACCTGGTATAAAAGTAAGTAGCATGTAACACTAACCAAGTAGCAATAAATGGTCTCGCAAGGGGAAAAAGACCCTCCCTTCCACCAATTCACAGTCTGTCCTCATATGGAGCTACATAAGGTCTTCTAGCTCTTTTTCCTGTCAGTCACAACAACTGAGAGTCTTTGAAATATGTGGTCCTCCTATTTTCCCCCCATCAGTATGTCTTGCTACTTAATCCTAAGTAGGTACCAAAACGGGTAATTGAGGTAGCAAATTTGCTGCTTGCTACCATTAATTTTTCAACACTGACAGTGACAAGTCTCCTCAAATTTTTTTTTAAGTAACAAGAAAAACTCAATCAGTATAATTCCCTTAAAGAGTTTTGCATATTAACGAAGTAAAAATAATGGGCAGTCTTCTGTTTAAGAGTGTAAAATTATTTCCTCCCAATCAAAGCAGATAAAGAACAAATAAAAAGACCTTATCTTGCCTGTATATTTTCTAGTTTGTTGTTGCATTAAGTGGACATGGACAGATATTTACCTACATTAAGTTAACATGGACAGAGGTTTACCTACATTAAGTGGAGATGGACAGACAGAGATTTATCTAAATTAAGTGGATATGGACAAAGATTTACCTATATTTATTAATTACTTGCTACTTGATTCTAAAGAAGGTAGCAAAACAGGGAGTTCAGGTAGCATATTTGCTACTTGCTACTGTTAATTCTGAACTCTGATGAGCGCGGCGACAATGACGTCATTATTCGACTAAGTATTCAAAATAGAGACCGTAAACCGTGATTTAGGATGCAAAAAGTTCTCCATTTATGGATATTTCCTTCAACAAAAGAGTTCATTTATTGTGAGTAATTTCGTTTAGTTACTTTTGGCCTTTTAGTGTAAAAGTTCTTTTAGTGACATAAACTGGGTGATGTGTTAATTGTCATGATAGTCGCCGCGCATGCGCGTGGCGTCTACATGTATTGGTTCCTGGGAAAGTCTTATTGATGGCGCCATCTTGCTTTATAAACAAGTGAGGCGCGGAGCTTTCAAGCATTGCGTTTCGTTTATTATTCAAAGTTGGTGAATATCAGAAATAAATCGGATCGTAGTTTAAACTGTTGCTATTATTGTTGCTATATTTTCATATATGTTCCTTATGTGTATGTATGATTTTTTTTTGTTCAATTTAAATTGCATCGTTACGATGATGTTCTCTGTAAGAGCCAAATGTTATACACTATTCTGTTGTTTCTATCCGGACCTTTTCCCAAACTCCCAAAGAAAATTCGTCATTATATAATTTTAAGACATGAACAATTGATGGCACTGTATATATTCTAATAACAACAATGTTTTGCTGTTTCTCGGTCGGTTTGTTGTTGCTAGGCAGAAATGTTCCATTGTTGAATAGGAACTCGAAGATGGCGACATTGATGCTTTGCATCAAGGCTTTCTTGTTTATTATTGTCTTATGTCGAGATTAAATAAGTCGCAACAACGAAGTGTTTAGTGTTCCTTATCTTCTCGAGTTATAATTTGTTAGAATTTCTGAAGAGAATGCTAATAACACAAATGACCAGGGCTATACCACGATGCATCGTTTCTCTTGGGCCTGACATATTAGTGCAGGCAATTCATTAGTATGTGGTCACGTTACATTTCACAGTTCCGAAAAATGGAGAAATTGTCATAGCTGTTTATGATAAAGTCGTTTCACATGATGTAAGAGTCTGAAAGAATGTTAATTGTGTTAATAGCAGTTTATGAATTCTTTGATAAATAGTAATGTGTGCAGAGTCTGGTTTTTGTGTTCTTTAGATCAGAACAGTACTGTAATTGAATGAGAATATACATCAAGGTGATAAAAGACTAGGAATTGTCTGCCGAGATTTCATGATTTCTAAGCAAGTTTTGTGTCCCATTTATACTGCTTTATACTCATAACATAACCGGCTCCCCGTACGGGAGGCTCCAGATTCGATCCCGGGCCGCGACTTACCAATGTTGGTGGTGGTATAGCTCCTTTGCTAATGCTCAAGGAAATACATGGGTAGTTACATGACTGGTTGGCGCGGGGTCGGGATGTGAGTGGGTGTGGTATCATGCCAGGTATTCACGGTATGCTTTGCACAGTGGAGGCAGCACAAATATAGTATAACATTACACGTTCTCAAAGACAAAACCGCAGGAATTGTGATATTCAATTTTAATGCCGTTGACAGTTCAATGTTTGCTGAAATTGACCACTGACCAAACTGGGTGTTTTTATTTATCGATTCATAGCTGATACAGCTTTCACATTTCAGCCACATTTGTAATTCTTTTATATTCAATGAGACTGGAAATAGCATATTTAATAGATTTACTAACAACAATAATAAGTTTGATTGTCTGATATATTATATTCAGCACAAAGATGGACAAAATATGAATATTTAATTAAAGTTAATATCAGTTTAATAACTTTTTTTAATACTTCACAAGCTGGCATAAAGCACGTGACCTAAGCACGTGACCTAACCCCCCTCGTCACGTCCTGTTATTGTATTTTAAAAAAAGTATTTGCATATCATCCCTTATTTGTATTAATTTTAGCACATTTGCTAAAATATATTTGCACGAACCTGCACGTGCAAACTTTAAAGCTTGTGGTAATTGCTCAGAACTATTCAATTGTCAATTAATTGACTGCCGACAGTCGGTGTTTGTGAAGCACTTGGTAGCGAAGGGAGGGGTAACATGATTCTAAGCAGAATGCCGCTAATGTAACATATGGCTTCTAAGACACTATGATTTGTTTCTGTCATGCCTTACTTGATGAGACCGATTGGTTTATACGACGCGTAGTAAGGACGGTTCAAATTCCATAGAGAAGGAGCAAGTTGACAATTTTGTTTAACAATCCGCTAATAATGTTTGATTTTGACTTAGCCGATTCTTGTACAAATGTTACCACTTCTCGGTATTGAGAATTATCCAAACAACCGTACAGGAAGACTAATATAATAGCAGTGCTATTAGATATGGAGTCAACTGTCGCATCATAGTAACATAATCAGTATTTGCTCAGCAATCGATTTGCTAGCACTCATCTTTAGCTTTAATAACGTGTTGAAATTCCGTGAATTTGTTTAGGATCGGCCATTACTAAAGATGCGATGACGTCACTGATCACGTGACGACAATGTGGGGGCATCAGATATGGCTTGAAGTTAAGAGTATAAAAACTTTTTCAAATGGTGACTTCTTCCTTTGTTATTTACAAGTGGTGTTGAGAAGACTACTGAAGTGTCAGTGGAGATATCGGCAGTCTTATAATGATCACTATGGTAAGTTTTCCCGATAATTTTATCTTTGTCTTTTACATTTGTATTCAATACTTACATAGAATAGCAATATAGTTAGAGTCAAAAGTTATAAGTTAGCAGTTCAGAATGTATTGTTAGATAAGTTGTTATTGTTGTAATTAAATTTCATAATTGATTTTAATTATGTTACGCAAGTAGCTTAATGAATACTTAGAGTGTTAATATATTTTGAATTTCATTTAAGTTATTTAATTTGTACAGCATATACATATGTATCATTTAAACACCTGTTGAAATTTAATTATGTTACGCAAGAAGCTAAATGGATACTTAGATAGTTTATATATTTTGAATTTCATTTAAGTTATTAAATTTGTACAGCATATACATATGTTATATTTAAGCAACTATTAAAATTTAGACTGTTGGATAGTTTATGAAATAGAAAATGTTTGTTATGCCATGTACACACATTTTTCATTATGTACTAGAAATGCTTCGATGTAAGCTTTGTGCAGAAGAACGAATATACATGTACTTGTAACTGTCAAATTATTATATAACTTAAAGCAATACTTGGAAAATATTTTGTCTATTGAGAGATCTGTTAATTTTGTACGAAAGGATACCATTTTATTTGCAATCATTCCATAGTGAAGTTACATATCTATCTAGCAGTTACATAAAAGTACATTTTTTATAATTCTAATGCTTATCGTTTGAATATGACCTATAGACAAATATATTAATACACGACTCATTCTGCATTTACAATACCAGATACATTTTATTAAGTTTGCTTTTTCGTTTAGTGGGTAATTTGCATACCAATAATCCCAAAGTTGAATAGAGAAAATACCTTCATTTTGCTTTTGGGTTTCTGGGTATTATATATTGCTTTATCAATCCAATTCTTGTTTATAAGTTCAGAAAATCTTGCTAGCTTTAATGTATACCCTTGTGTACACCCTATAGTTTTCCTTTGCCGTATCCCAGGAAACCGTGATTGCTTTAGACATTTGAGGTTTAGAAGATGTATCAGCGAATGTTTCGACAAAATCAGAGGTTAAATTTTGCTCCTGCAATACCATAATGTACAGCTACTCCACATTTTAAATGCGGGAATATTTGTAATCATTATACAGCTTCGACTAAAGTAAACAGACTTAATTATATTTTTGTGATGGTGTATACGTATAAATTAAATTTCAACCTATTGAAATGAATTGAAGTTTGGAAGTATCCTTGGACTTCAAGTGCTTCTCGTTAGTAAAATGCATTTTAATAAACAGTATGAACAAGCTGCTTGGAGGATCATTTCCAGGAGAAAAAAAGAAAAAAAAGAACATTAACGGAGATCAGGTGCTTTATTATGCTTCTAGCCAACTATGGTCGCCTGTATTACAATCCCTTTTGTTAAAATATTTTTATAAGACATTAGCGGAAACGGATGTCAGTTTTTGATACACGGCAGCAACCTACGCGATTAGGCATTTTTGTTGTATACCTCTGAGAGCATAATGTCTGAAATAATTTACTATCAATACACTTGGTTCTATTTCTTGTTGTGGTATTATATATTATTCATTTATATTGTATTTATTTAACAATATACGTTAATTATATATACAGGAAACAATTTTCTGAAACTAAGTATATAAAATTTCTTTTTATAAATCAAAGTAACGTAGAAGTAAATTTGACGTTGAGAGTTATATAATGCAAAATGATTTTGAGAATATATTAATATAACTTAATATAATCATATTTTTAAATCATATACTAGTATGCAAAAATCTGTGTTAGATACTAATTATTTATTGAGTAAAAGTAAAGGTCAACTAAAGATCGACCAAGAGGCATGTGTTGTTTTATATATATGTTTTTTATAATCATTATTTATTACTTACAAAAATAAAAACAATACAAGAATACCTCTACAACGTTGTATCTCAATGATCACTTATATCTGTATAAAACATAAACATATAAACAAATCATAAAACATATAATACCACTCAGACGATATGCGATAAATATGTTTATGACTTTTACGCTTTCATGTAAAAGTACACCTTTATTATATACATGTATTTGGTGTTGTATCATAATCATATTGTTATAATGCTATGACGTTTTAGACAGTGATCTTGTGTTCGTACCAAAAACATAAAAATAATTTTACAATTATCAACATATAATTAACTTGGTGGTCACTTCATAAATTCTGAATTAAACAGTTCCTGTTATACATCATTTTGTACTTAAAAAATTAAAGTGCGTATATTTGACGTAAGTCGAATGTCTTTGTTTAGATGTTGACTTTTTTAATAAACTAGACAAACGCGCTGGAAAATAGGTGTATTTATCAAACTCTTGTGGTCAATCCTGCTTTGACTTTAGCATTGGAAAGGATTGGTTTGAAAAAATACAACTGTATTTAAATATGTCTGCATTAAGGACCGGTTGCTTAGATATAATCGTCTCTTCTCACAAAGACTTGCATGCCTACACATGGGTACTGTTTGTTTCTTATTCCATTCGTTCTTCTTTTGGTGGCATATTCTTGCTATTACTTTGACGTTAATGAGAAAATACTAAGCGACTTAGCCACGTTAGTTATCTAGTACCGTGAATTTATGGGCAGTTTCAATAATACTTGGTAGTGTTATCTTTACAGGATTTCTAGCGTGTAAGTAATTTACATCGCCACCATATTCTTAGTTACACTACGATATATCAGAACATTTCAGAATATTTTCATGAAAACAGTTACTTTTAAGATTTCTTCTGTTTTCTGGAAAAGTACAAGGTATTCACGATACCGCTTATCATACATTATATTACGATACTCCTCTGTCCCCCTTCATAATCCGGCTTGTTACACAAGAACGGAGTCGAAAATCGAATAGCGTTAACATATGTGCATGTATATTAAGATAAGTGTGGTCGTGAAAATGTAAAGTAATAAGTTGTTGCGAAAATGGCAGTAACGTGCAAAATTTACAGATAATTATTTGACATCTTGATAAATAAATAAACTTTCGTGAAATCTGATAAATATCATCATAAGCGTATAACGATTCGTAAAAACTTGATCAAAATGTCATGAAAACTGTTAATTATCTGGAGGCGAAAATATGCCACCATAATTTCTCAATTTACAGAAGCTTTCTAATGACTTTTCTATTGTTACAATTTAATACACATGATCGATTACTCTCCAAGACAGCACTTTTATGTAAAACACATTTGATATAATTATATCTGGTTTAACTATCGCAGAATGGTATTGTTGATAGCGTTGTTTCTTTCATATGTATATGAATATCTGAATATATTCTTTTTACTGGTGTTACACTGTCACACACTGTCACATAACAGTGTTTTCCATATCCTGTGTCTCTATAAAATGGTTTCTACATGTATTTCATGTTTATATTCTGCATCTAAAAATATTAGATGCGCACCAGAAAATTATATATCGTTGTTGAAGATTTGTTAACGCATCACTGTTATCAAAAAATATTTTATCTGCAAATGTTTCGCAATAAATGTGAGAAGACTTTAAATATATAGGACTTCTGTCCATGAATTGTACTCAAATTAGAACAAATTACCTTTGTCCCGTTTCAAATTTTAGCTGCTCCATTTGTTGTGTAACTATAAGGCTGCCAAGTAGACATATACCAGACCAGCCAGATTCGAAAGAAGGAGATTAAAACAGGATCTATCGTGTGTTCGCGATATCTAGAATTAAAATAACGTACCTTTGTAACTCATTGCTTGAAAATAGTGAAGAACAAATTTGCATTATTATTATTATTATATGAAATGTATAAGGTTATGCGTAAAACTGTTTTATGTGTTGAGCTGCACTGTCACAGACTGCAGATAGACTACAAATAATTATATTTTGCGTAAACATACGAAATGAATCCTTTATTAATCACTGTTACCTTACAGGTAAATTTATATTTCGTGACGATGTCTGAGGTCTTAGTAGATTATTAGTGAAACTCGATACATGTCTACGAGTGAAACAGCACCTAAAAGGATACCCATTTTGTTTAAGGAAATACACACCATAATATAATGAGTTTATGAATCTCGTTTCCATATGTGTACTCTATATTAATCTAATTAGACGATAGGTTATTTAAAAAGGATTGATATTGAATTACAGCGTTTACGTGTTTAGTCCCCTTATTGTAGCGGTACAAAAAAACAAACATAAACAGTGTTTTATTTAATGAAAAATGATATATAAAAATGATATATTTTATATTAATTTAAAGGTGATATCCGACAGTTTGGGCATTTTGTCTGTCATAAAACTAAAACACTCATTTATATCTGAAAAGTTCCCGAAATGCTGTTTATTTTGCTCTACTTCCATGTGAAAGTATAGCATAACACCAATTTTCTCATTACAAAAATTTACGCAATCGGTAGAGCGTCGGCTCCAGGTACGGGAGGCCCCGAGTTCGATCCCGGGTCGCGACATACCAAAGTCGTACAAATGATAGTGGTATAGCTCCCTTGCTCAAGCAAATATAAGGGTAGTTCTATGACTGGTTGGCCCGGTGTCAGGATAATGTGACTGGGTGTGGTATCATGCCAGGTGTTCACGGCATGCTATACACAGTGAAGGCAGCACTGTATCTGCTTCAAGTGAACACCGTCTCTAGATAACTAAAATACTGTTGGTGGGACGATAAACCCAATAAACAAACAAACAAAAATGTATTTTCTATCCGAGCCCTGCTGCACAGTTAGCTATTTTTAAACTAAGAAAACCACGTGACCATTTATTTTTTTATCATCCGGGTATTCAGCTCTGACTTCGATATCTATTTTTTATATTTATTCATTTATTTATTTTAATTTATTTTTAGGGCTGAAATCCCCTTCGTCCCTATTTATGCACACAATACTGTTTCCTTACTGATTATAATATACCATATGATTATACAAAGAATCATAAACTTGAACTAAAAACATATGATTTAAAATGACTATGCTCAAGAGGGTGTATCTGTCGCTTCGAGCCATAATAATGCCATCAGATTGGCAACGCAATGATCAAATTATATTAGCAATCCTTTATCAAAATAACAATAATTTCATAACAAGGTTATATCGTTGAATTTTATATGTATTCTTTTTTATGATTTGCGTATAATAATAAATAATATTTAACACCCCTAACAATAATTTATATACTTTTCTTGTTCTTAAACAATGTAATATTGTATGACCCTGCCATCGTCAGCGGTTGAAGTTGGGTTTGAATGGATTCGCCATATATATGTTCCATTCGAACCTAACTTCGACCGCTGACGATTGCAGGGTATGAAAAAATAGTCTATCAACAAAGAAGGTCGTACCAGATCTTCGAGCATGCTATTAAATATCTTTTTTTTCTGTTTTATCAAAAGCCCATAAACAACACCGCTTACAACGACTTAATTTTGCTGCCTTTGAAAGACTTCATAAGTACAAAAGATTTTTTTTAATATTTTAAAAGCTGAATAAGCTTTGTAACCTATGTCAATGTGTAACAAGGTTTATGAGGTTTGCTCGCTCAACAGATAACCTGGTAGTACCATCCTACCATATGGTATTGGTGTTAACTTGTTCAGCAGATTACGCGTTTACGGTGTATGCGTAAAAATTGTGTACCGGTATGCGGACTGCAGCAGCAGCCATTTTCTATTAAACTAACTTACTAAACTAACAAAAAATTGCATTTTGCTAAGAAACCTCCAAAAGTAAAAAGAATCGTAGTTAATGGAAATCGTGCAACAACCCATTATGTGAGGAGATCCTATTTGCCCGCTTTATTCAATAACCTAACCCCATACCATATGGTATAATGGTAGTACTATGTAACGTATAGAACAGGTTAACCCCGATTAACCCAGTACTTATTCAACAGTATAACCTCGATCGAATCGGGTGTCTGAAATACATGTACCTAAAATCTTATATAAATGTGAAAGCGGTAAAACAGAAAAACATAATCTCAAGACGGGACTGGTTACATGTACAAACTAAAATATGACATTTGAAATATAACGCACATATGAAGCAATCAGAAAGCTTTAAGAATAGCAATATACACTAGTTTAGAAGCTGTGACACATAAAACGTGCTGATATTCGATATGAAATGTACCTTTCCACCGAGTATATATTCATTTTCATGCCATTCAGTAATATTCTAAAAAAATCGTGACTGTATTAGGTTTTGTCAAGGCAGTTATTAAAACTTTTATTAAAGCTGTTATTATATTAAATATTTTGTATCGTCATTTAGTTGTTCGCAACTTTCATTGTGCATCTACAATACTGTTTTTTTAATTCATATAGTTTTAAACAATAAAAAACATTGTTAGGAATTCGTCAAAGTAATGTATTTTTTTCTTTTGGAAATAAATCCCATGTCCGCCTCAAATGAAATTAAGCGATAGAACATCAGTTAATATTTGTCAATAAATACTTCGAATTACTCTCTGGAGACTACGATAGTTTCATAATTTCTTGTATTGGACTCAAAGCACTTCAACATCATGACAAAATATATCACCAAAGAATAATGTCCTGTCCTGAACAAAGAGAAGTATGATTTACAGATTGTTCCAAAACAGTCACGTGGGTAAATTGTTCTGATATAGTTAGGAGAGTTATGATGGTAAAATTATATCGATAAGTTGTATTTTTTTTTTTGGATCGTTTAAGAGAAGAGTATGAACCAAGCTTTATCATTGTGGGTTTAATTTTATGCTCCAATTATTAGTCCATAGACGAATTTTCTATTACTAATTTGGCCAGTTAAAAACTAAAATTTTGTAACATCTATAAAAATACTTTATACGTATATGTCTATTTATATGGAAGTTTTTTTTACTCTGATAGCTTATGACATACCAGACACCTTTAACTTAAAGGTGGTATCCAACAGATTGCCTATACCTTATTAATGTAACAATATCTGACCTCAGTTTGGGTCGTTTGAGCATAGTTTCTGTTGAAAAACATCATAATTTAGCTAGGCGTAAACGATTTTCAACAGAATCTCAATTTTGGGATTGTCAACCCGTTAATCAACACTTAAATGTTCATTCTTTTCAAATCTATAAATAAGAACGATTGGGATTTCAGGTTAAATAGACATCGACGTCACAGCGGATGACGTGGATGAGCTAAAACATAAGTGGTTTTGTTAGTTTAAAAATAGTTAACTTTGCAGCGTGGCTCAGATAGGAAATACATGTTTACAATTGACGAGTGTATTGTTATGGTTCACTTTTCCGACATGTGTACGACATCAATAAACAGCATTTTATGTGATTTGTTAAGGTAACAATAGCTTATTAAGATGTTTAATGAAAATATCAAGGTCCAAACTGCCGGGTACCACCTTTTAGAAAGTGTTCCATTATACCATCAGCGATAGTTTATCATAGTTTTGTTATTTTTGAGGAAATAGCAAGATGGTATTGTGTTTCGGGTGAAATAGAATTTCCACCCAGATTCTGCTTATAAAGGTCTCTCCCAACTAGACCAATAGTGGTTTCCGCCATCTCTCGGGAAACACGATAATTAGCAGAAAATTCCAAATCCCGAATGGCAGAAAAAAGTGTGCGAGGTCGAAATACCCTTTGGAGAGCTCGTCTTCGTCGACGGGACGCAATAACAAGCGGCATTATTTCTGCCATTGTTCATGTGCTTACAATTTGCGTCTTGTTTAACGCGGACGCAAGTTTTGACGTCATAAATCGCAGGTGCTTTTGCGATTTGCGATAAACACCCTAAAATTGCGATGCGACTAGTTAATGAAACAGGCCCCAGAACAAGGAAATATGTGACATTTGCGGTGGACATTATTAGTGTTGAAGTGGCTATATGTCCTTAGCAAAAATTTTGTGGTAGTAACCCCTTCGAGAGTCATGTCAACAATTAATATTGGGCTTTGCGATTACGGTGTGATCTAAATGGTCCTTTATGGCAAGACACTAGACTAAAGGACTCTAAACGGTCTTTGGAGACAATGATTTTTATGACAAAAAGATTAACGAATAATTATTATCACTTTCTAAGTATCATAGTCAGTTAACAAAAATGGTCTGTATGTTGTCTCGAGAGACAGCTGTGCACTTATATAAAATCTGTAATGATAATATAGCATGCATATCGTGTCTTCCTTGTCGTGTCTTGCCTTCCAACGCTTGATATTGCAAAATATAGTGGCCAATTGTCGATCTGTCGTATAATAACAACTTAAGCATATGTGAGTTTGCGCTCCTTTCTTTTTACGACTTTATCTATCATGTTAAGGTTTTTTTTACTTATGGGAAAACACAAACAGCTTCAGCTCGCTTTCAAAAATAACGATAATTCAAACAGGAAAACCTGTTTATCTTTAAGAAATAATTTTTAAATCAACTATTGGTATTCAGTATTTAACGTTTCTATTTCATCAATCACTTTAATGTTATATTTTAATTTATTTAAAACAATGCGAGGATTGTAGGATTCTTCCGTTGGACAATACCTGGAAGTTTACTAAATATGTATATACGCTACTGTCGTGTATTTTTTTGCGTTAGTTGTATTTATGTTACATAATGTTAAGGACGATTTACTTCAAGGCCACACTATGTGATAATTAACCTGCGCTTGGCGTCTCTAGGATTGTGGGATATATAAAACCTGTTGTTGTAGAGTAAGGTAACTTAAAAGGGTTGAAAACTTCATAAATAAGCTTATTTTTTGTTGGTATGAAAAATGTGACTTTGTCTTTAGTCATGACTTAGGCTTAAGAATGGTTGGTGAATATGAGCCTTTATTAATATATCAGAACGACGAGTTGTTTATGACCGCTTCTAGTCAATTCGCAACTTGATTGTTAGATAAGAAAACATTTATCCCAGGTTATGTGGAAGGCGGATAAAAACCACATTTATCGCAGGTCATGTGGAAGACATCTTCACATATGTTTTTTAAGTTATCCTCGGGGTTACCTAGACCTATACGGGGTAAACAGGCGGAATTTCTTATAGCTCGGACTCGGTATCCAAAACTCCAAATTCTTAAAGCGTAAACACTGGATGTTGGGATTAAGGCAAGAAAGAGAATCATACGTATCAACGATTGATATAAAAACATTCCGCTATCATTGAGGATGCCGGGATAACAACAATACAATCTGTCAACGAATGCGAATGACACTCCGGAGACTTATATGGACCCATGATTTGTATAAATGTGATAAAATGTCTGCAAATGCATTAGTATCAAAACACAACAGGGTTGATGCATCATACTTAACAAAAAGTACTGAGAAATACAGCTAAGTTTTTAAAAGACATTCGCTTATATTGTAGTATTTTATAAATTTGAAATAATTCTGAGGTTCTGATCTTACATGTACAATGACTAGGAGCTTGGTGGTGGTTGGTCCTTACGGCAGACTGGCCTTACAACGGCTAGAAGTTTGATGGTGGTTGGTCCTACCGCAGACTGGCCTTACAACGTCCAGATCTTGGTGGTTGTTGGTCCCTATTGCAGGCTGGCCTTCCAATGGTTACATCTTGGTGGTGGTTGGTTCTATCGCAGGCTGCCCTTACAACGGCTAGATCGTGGTAGTGGTTGGTTGTATCGCAGGCTGCCCTTACAACGGCTAGATCGTGGTAGTGGTTGGTTGTATCGCAGGCTGCCCTTACAACGGCTAGATCGTGGTAGTGGTTGCTTGTATCGCAGGCTGCCCTTACAACGGCTAGATCGTGGTGGTAGTTGGTTGTATCGCAGGCTGCCCTTACAACGGCTAGATCGTGGTAGTGGTTGGTTGTATCGCAGGCTGCCCTTACAACGGCTAGATCGTGGTAGTGGTTGGTTCTATCGCAGGCTGCCCTTACAACGGCTAGATCGTGGTAGTGGTTGGTTGTATCGCAGGCTGCCCTTACAACGGCTAGATTGTGGTAGTGGTTGGTTCTATCGCAGGCTGCCCTTACAACGGCTAGATCGTGGTAGTGGTTGGTTGTATCGCAGGCTGCCCTTACAACGGCTAGATCGTGGTAGTGGTTGCTTCTATCGCAGGCTGCCCTTACAACGGCTAGATCGTGGTAGTGGTTGGTTGTATCGCAGGCTGGCCTTCCAACGGCTAGATGTTGGTAGTTGTTGGTTCCCATGGCAGACTGGACTTACAACGGCGAGAAGTTTAATGGTGGTTGGTCCTACCGCAGACTTGCCTAACAACGTCCAGATCTTGGTGGTTGATGGTCCCTATCGCAGGCTGGCCTTCCAACGGTTACATCTTGGTGGTGGTTGGTTCTATCGCAGGCTGGCCTTCCAACGGTTACATCTTGGTGGTGGTTGGTTCTATCGCAGGCTGGCCTTCCAACGGTTACATCTTGGTGGTGGTTGGTTGTTTCACAGGCTGCCCTTACAACGGTTACATCTTGGTGGTGGTTGGTTCTATCGCAGGCTGGCCTTCCAACGGTTACATCTTGGTGGTGGTTGGTTCTATCGCAGGCTGGCCTTCCAACGGTTACATCTTGGTGGTGGTTGGTTCTATCGCAGGCTGGCCTTCCAACGGTTACATCTTGGTGGTGGTTGGTTCTATCGCAGGCTGGCCTTCCAACGGTTACATCTTGGTGGTGGTTGGTTGTTTCGCAGGCTGCCCTTACAACGGTTACATCTTGGTGGTGGTTGGTTCTATCGCAGGCTGGCCTTCCAACGGTTACATCTTTGTGGTGGTTGGTTCTATCGCAGGCTGGCCTTCCAACGGTTACATCTTGGTGGTGGTTGGTTCTATCGCAGGCTGGCCTTCCAACGGTTACATCTTGGTGGTGGTTGGTTCTATCGCAGGCTGGCCTTCCAACGGTTACATCTTGGTGGTTGATGGTCCCTATCGCAGGCTGGCCTTCCAACGGTTACATCTTGGTGGTTGATGGTCCCTATCGCAGGCTGGCCTTCCAACGGTTACATCTTGGTGGTTGATGGTCCCTATCGCAGGCTGGCCTTCCAACGGTTACATCTTGGTGGTTGATGGTCCCTATCGCAGGCTGGCCTTCCAACGGTTACATCTTGGTGGTGGTTGGTTCTATCGCAGGCTGGCCTTCCAACGGCTACATCTTGGTGGTGGTTGGTTCTATCGCAGGCTGGCCTTCCAACGGTTACATCTTGGTGGTTGATGGTCCCTATCGCAGGCTGGCCTTCCAACGGTTACATCTTGGTGGTGGTTGGTTCTATCGCAGGCTGGCCTTCCAACGGCTACATCTTGGTGGTGGTTGGTTCTATCGCAGGCTGGCCTTCCAACGGTTACATCTTGGTGGTGGTTGGTTCTATCGCAGGCTGGCCTTCCAACGGTTACATCTTGGTGGTGGTTGGTTCTATCGCAGGCTGGCCTTCCAACGGCTACATCTTGGTGGTGGTTGGTTCTATCGCAGGCTGGCCTTCCAACGGCTACATCTTGGTGGTGGTTGGTTCTATCGCAGGCTGGCCTTCCAACGGCTACATCTTGGTGGTTGATGGTCCCTATCGCAGGCTGGCCTTCCAACGGTTACATCTTGGTGGTGGTTGGTTCTATCGCAGGCTGGCCTTCCAACGGCTACATCTTGGTGGTGTTTGGTTCTATTGCAGGCTGGCCTTCCAACGGCTACATCTTGGTGGTTGATGGTCCCTATCGCAGGCTGGCCTTCCAACGGTTACATCTTGGTGGTGGTTGGTTCTATCGCAGGCTGGCCTTCCAACGGCTACATCTTGGTGGTTGTTGGTCCCTATCGCAGGCTGGCCTTCCAACGGTTACATCTTGGTGGTTGTTGGTCCCTATCGCAGGCTGGCCTTCCAACGGTTACATCTTGGTGGTGGTTGGTTCTATCGCAGGCTGGCCTTCCAACGGTTACATCTTGGTGGTTCTTGGTCCTATCGCATGCTGACCTTACAACGGCTAGATCTTGGTGGTGGTTGTTCCTTTGCAGGCTGGCCTTACAACGGCTACATCTTGGTGGTGGTTGTTCCATTGCAGGCTGGCGTTCCAACGGCTAGACCTTGGTGGTAGTTGGTCCTATCGCAGGCTTGTTTTTCAACGGCTAGATCTTTGTGGTGGTTGATCCTATCGCAGGCTGGCCTTACAAAGGCTAGATCGTTGTGGTGGTTGGTCATATCACAGGCTAGCCTATAAACGGCTAGATCTCGGTGGTTGTTCGTAGCATCGCAAGCTGGCCTTACAACGGTTTTCTATTTCTAGCTAGACCAATACAACATTATAAATGTAAATGTTTACAAGAACAAGAAGCTATCAGAAAACTGTTACCTTGAATAGGAACACATGTTTATAATTTCGTACTGTTCCATGGTGAAGATGCATACAATTAAGATTATTATTTATTATTTCTTAGAATCAACGAATACCAGACACATTGAACAAAACAGTGTCTATTCTCTAGACATTTCCACTACGATTTGTCCAATTTTGGCAACCAGTATTAAAACAGATACACGGTTAACGACAATTAAATCAGAGAGCTAAACGACATTTGTGCTGGCCATTTCTAGCATTGCACTGACTATATATCTTAACCAAAATGCGTGTTCTAGCAACAATAAATCTTATCTGTGTGCCATTGGCGGAACCTAGACGGTCCTACAGGGCCAAATCTAGACTAAAGGATATGAAAAGTTCCTTGGGAAATGTCGATTTATGACACAGGGATCAGCAAAGGATTATTGTAACTTTCAGTATTCTCGTCAAGTCAAACGTTTATTATATAGTTTATTAGGTATGGGTTCCTAGGAGACAGAGCTTAAAATTCTCCAGGGATATACACCTAGCTGATGACAGTATTATATTTTGTTATCTGGCCTCATCGCTCGATACTGCAAATCATAGCGTACACATTTTACGTAACATTAATGCATTGTTTAAGAATTTAAAAACTCTTTTAAATATTTGTTTTTTATTTGATAAACATGTCAAAATGATTTGTTTTTATTACGTTAACACCAACAGTATTTTGTTTTGAACTTTGGGTTTAACTGCACACAAACAATTGATAGGTCATACGGGGCTGAACAGATCTCTCACAATGCTGTTTATTAATGTCCTAGACCTGTCTTGTAAGTGAACCATTACGTCACAATCGTCATTTCAAACACGTATTTCCTATCTGAGTCACGCTGCACAGTTAGCTGTAAGTAAACTTTAAAAAAACTCGTGGCCACTTATGTTTAGCTCATCCACGTCATCCGCTGTGACTTCGATGTCTTTTTTTTAGCTGGAACCCAATCGTTCTGTTTATAGATTTGAAAAAAATGGACATTTAAGTGTTGATTTACGAGTTTAATTGCCATACAATTGAGATACTGTAGAAAATCGTCAAAGCTTAGACTAAAGAATTATGTTTCTGCAGAAATTATGTACATGTACAAAAACCTCAAACAAAGGTCAGATATTGTTACATATATCAGATATAGGTAAACTGTTGGATACACCTTTAAGGATCATTACAAATGCTTACCAAACCTCACGTAAATTTATAGCCAATACAGCAGAAATATACAAACAGACTTGAAAAAGAATATGGTAGAAGATGGTTTCACCGCAATGCATGTCGATATCTGATATAAAACGAAAATTTGAAGCAGATATATTAGCAAAACGGGAAATCAAGATTAGAATACACTCTGTTTAACAGAAAATAAAGTCATGATGATATACCTTGGGATCAGCAAAGGATTATTGTAACTTTCAGTATTCTCGTCAATTCAAACGTTTACTATATAGTTTATTATGTATGGATTCCTAAGAGACAGAGCTTAAAATTCTCCAGAGATATACACCTAGCTGATGACAGTATTATATTTTGTTGTCTGGCCTCATCGCTCGATACTGCAAATCATAGCGTACACATTTTACGTAACATTAATGCATTGTTTAAGAATTTAAAAACTCTTTTAAATATTTGTTTTTTATTTGACACACATGTCAAAATGATTTGTTTTTAATGCGTTAACACAAACAGTATTTTGTATTGTACTTTGGGTTTGTCTGCACACATACAATTAATAGGTCATACGGGACTGAAAACGATACGATTTAATAAAAAGTGTTTTATTAAGTTATTATCTTAAAATAAAAACGTAAGTGGAAATTTAAAACCTTTGAGGTTAAACTAATGATTACGATAATTGACACAACAACTTAGAATAATAAACAGTTTACAACTTTATAAATTAATACCATTCTTGTTTAGGAAGCAGACAAGTTTATAATTGGATAGAGTCCTAAACAGTTCGTTTGTGTTATTGACTTGTAATACGTTAACCGAATATAAGTTGTATCAATACAAAGTACAACACAGATTCTTCACCTCGGTCTTAATGAACATTTAAGTAGTTAACGAGACAATAAACCGGCGCCCGTGACGTAGAGGTAGAGTTCCCAATTTGTAACGTCACTGATTGCTTTGACTCACACAGCGTGGCCTCGAGTCCCGTTCGGGACAAAGGATTTAATGTGGAAAAGTATTTCAGCTGACTTGCGGTGCGCAGGTGGTTCTACCCTGAAATTTGTCCGGGCCCTCCTCCACCAAAACAGCTGGAAAACGCTATAATGATCATATGATGGTCGTCTGCGATTTATCTCAAAAACAAAACATAATTAGACAAGACATGGAACTTTTATTTTATATTTTATTGAGTAGCTTAATGCTTTAGAAGGTTCTGGATTTCTCAAGTTAAATGATGGTTACTTCTAGAACATCTTTGCTTATACACGATGAACCCATTTGAATTGGGTGTATATCTTAAGGTAACTTACAGTGGTAATCTTAAGTATCACGTTTTTATAACATTTTTTTTTTTTTGTTGTTTATTGTATCGTATAAATAACGGTCTTTAAAACGATTTCGGGCTGTTATTTGAGAAGACATATTGTTAGGATTTTCTTTATACTACACGTCACTTGGATGAGAAGTTTTCATTCTCGTAGTTATGGTTGTTGATTTGACAACCTTAAAAAATCTGACACAAGCGCCCAATAACACTATTTATATTTACTATGTGGTTGTGTAATTTTCTACGTAACTGGCATTTGTATTTCGCAAGCTTGGGATGTTAATTTCTAGGACACACTAGCTGATTAATGATTGACTCATGCAGTAATGTCTCGGGTACAGCGAGTATCTAAAACACGTTGCTTTTGAAATCCATTACTTTGAGTAATGATGGGAAATCCAATCTTGATAGTTAATTAATGTGGTGAATATCTGGAATGCTCTGTTCTTGTGTGGTTCAATTTTACACTAACCCGTTAATAACTCCTCTTAATTGATGATCTGAAATGTGATCTAGATGTTGACAAGAAGCAATTTAAGTACTGACGATGCTGTGTTTTGAAGTGTCATCGAAACAATTTAACCTCAACCCCTTTTTAAACACAAACGTGTCCTATGACATTCAGAGATACGCTGAAGTTCAATAAAATGGAAAATTTGATATCGAATGTAATTTGTAATTGAATTAATTTTTATGACATTCTTTCGTTCAAAAGAATATTATATACTCTAAAATAACAGACAAATAGATCCATATAATTATAAATCCACATTGTGTGCAATTTTTTAGAAAAGGTTAATTGCAATGGATTGAAATATATTTGGCTGTCTTCTGCATGGTTTCAAGGCTTTCATTTATGATGCTTACGATAAAGTGGTCTAAATTTATTTTAAATAAATAAATACACAAGAAAATGTCTTTTAAGAAACCCTTTTTTTGTCCATGGGTCATTTGTTATGTTATTTAATGACCTATTCATGCGATATATTAAAATGATGTCCACAAAACAACACTTGTATCAATTAAGCTGCTGAAAATATTTTTCTTTCCTTAAAGAAATGTTTTGTTAGTTGACGACTTTTATAAGACATTTGCAATGTTCAAGACTGACAATTCTTCCAGCTTAATAACCATAGTACGAACTGCATGGATGGCAACATGCTTAATGAATGTGCTTGTTAAGCTATTAAACTAGCCGTCATTTTATCTAAACACCTAAAACTAAACAAATAAATAAAATACGTCGCCAACAATGTGAATAAGATATTAAAAGTGAAAGTTCAAAATTTGAAATTTTAAAAATTGTTATCTAAATCGGAATATGTCATATATTTTGGAGACGGTGTCACCTGAAACAAAACAAATGACAGGTGCCAATTGTAATTTTATACTTCGGATTGTTTTTCAAAGGCATTTTAAGAATAAATTCTGTCATAAATATGGGAGTGTCACTTTTATTTATTTTCAGAATATATATAACTGGTATTTCAGAATCATAAAAATGCGAGCTAGGTCTTTCCGCAACATTTGTCTAAGGTGTTGATAAATAAATAAGAGTTATATTATATTTCTATTCATTATACTGGATTGGGTTTCAGTGCTGACCTAATGTGTGATAGGTCTTTTAATAAGGTGAACACGTTCGTGTCAGTTTTAGTAAAATCCTTAACCAGAACAGTAAACGCGTATAAGAATACTAGTGTTCTGTTGAGTTTAAAACGTTTTGAATGTCGGTTTGTTTCCTAATATAGCCGATACAGTAATGCTGTTAATACATGCGGTTGATAATTGTTATATAAATGTATGGAAACTTTTGTAATAATTAATAAACATTTCCCTATATTACATGAGTTAAGCGGAGTCGAAATATATAGAAACTATAGGGAAAAAACGGGACCGAAGAAAACAGTTTGACATAACCGGATATTTGATATAACCGATTTTGAGATAACGAGAGTTGACTGTATCTGATATTTTCCTGTTTAGTTAGCGACAATACACATTTTGATTTTCGCTACACTCTTTATATTAGTAATGATTAATTAGACATACATGTAGCAACAGGCGTGAAAGTGCAGCCACTATAAAATTGTCAAATAAGAATATATGACAAAGTCCTATGAGCATTGCAACTTATACCAAACTCCGAAAAGGCACAGAACAAAGGTATTTCACATGCAAGCCAAGCGAAAAGTAAGAACAAATTTGTGATGAGTCATTTAACGAAAAGAGAAAACCCGACAGTTACCGCCTTGGTACTTAACCGCCTGTCAACTTAACTTATTGAACCAGACCGTCAAGGTAATCTTGAATATAAAATACATCAAATACGACATGATAATTGTCGAATGCTCCTCGTTTATTCTTGACCGTTTAACGCTACCGTATCCATTTAAATCCGAGTATGACTAACACTTTAAAATTAGTCTTTATCTATACTGTGTCACATGGGACGTTTCGTGACGCTGATTATGATGGTATAATGCTTAGATCCTCCTTGTACTAGTCGAAGTGACTTCAGATAGGGTCAGTAGCAGGTCCGTGTACCTTGTGGTATAGACTTTTAGACGGCAGAGATTATCAACGTATCTTTAATGCTCGCACAGCTCTACACTCGCAAATAAGATACCCTTGACCCTTGTGTACTGGGATTTTTGTTCCAGTTCTTGGACAACATCATAGGTTCTTTTAAGACTCAACAAACGGCACTTCAGATTATTCTCAAGGGATACTAGTGTAAATATAAAGGATTTTTTATGGAATTAACACTTATGCGAGGAGATGAAAGAGATGAAATAGTGTATAATGTTACCTGAAACTATTTTATTTGACATTGATGGATTTGACTCAGTAAATGTACGTCATATCTCGTTTCCGTGAGCTCATGCCTAACGACAGTAATTATCAAAGCTGGCTTTCCAAATGGTAAAAACGGTTAATAAAAAATCTATAATGATTTTTAGATAGTAAAATATAAAACTATTAACTAATAGTATCTCTACATAATAATACATTGCCACATACATAATATATTACTTAGTACAACTGTAATAAAATTGCATAATGTAGATATGATAAAAATATAACCTACTCACATGTATTCATATATATCACATTCAATTATGTAATCAATAGTAGAACATTGTAAATATATTTTAGTAATTTTACCATGAATATAACTTCAATAATCTGCATCTATCGCATGTGTTTTACTATCTCAACATTATCTCCAAAGTCAAGCCGGTGACATCTCACCCACTCTTAATTTAGATCAGTTAACATACTTGTGTCTGTCGGGGTACGGGGTGTTCTAGTTAAATCATGGAGTTCATGAAATATCATGAAATATCATACGGCGATTGATATCATGATAGGTCTAGGGCGGGAATAGGTACAGTTCAACAAAAGTTGCCTCAGTGAGCAGATATACTGGATACATTTACAATCCGGAATTAATATATGTTATATTAATATATATATATATATGGTAATAATTGCTATTTTGTTCGATTGTTTCTGTGTTCTTTTGATTCTTGTCAGGCGTCTTTTGCCAATACGTTTAATAAAATAGAAAAGTAATGTTCAATTAGTAAGATAAATTAACAGTAATGTTGTTGTTTTTCATTTATTTGTCTTGGTGGTTTGTTTAATTGTCCTGTGTTCATGATAGTATCTCTAACCAGTAATAGTAAATGTCACTTAAGCCTTTTTAGAGCGATTTTATGCATATGCATAGCAATCGTCAATGAAAAATACACTTATTTTCTTAAAGGAAATGTATTATTTCATGTAGATGATTTTTTTCCTTCATTCGGATGCTTGCTACTTATATCCACACAGTGGAATAGTCAGGTATAATAATTAATTGAATAATTAAAGTTGATTATTTTCGGTATACTTGTGTATGGCACATAAAAATTTACACCACTTATGTACATAATTATGTATAGAATATACAGTTTATCTTATATATAAACATATCATTCATATATATATATATATATATATATGAATGATATGTTTATATATAAGATAAACTGTATATTTTATACATAATTATGTACATAAAGTGGTGTAAATATATATATATATATATATATATATATATATATATATATATATATATATATATATATATATATATATATATATGTATATATATATATATTCATGTATATAAAGATAAGGCGTATCATCTTTATGTATATACTTTGAATCATTTATTTATGTTAGGTTATTGTATACTTTCTTGATTGCGAATAGCAAAAAGAAGGTCAAGTTACAAAGCAATTATTCTCTCGTTAGATATAAAAAGATAGATATTAAGTTCAAAAACGTCAAGTATCTCTTAACACACATCGGTAAATGCTATCCGTTATTAAAAATTTACATAAAACGATGCGAAATGTGTATGCTTATTTTTCGGGGTTTTTTTTATTCAATTAGTTTGTCAATTTTGAGTTCACTCTTAAACAAAAATATTCAAATTTATTATCCTGACAATGAAAGCAATGGATATGTACATTTACGAATATATCCGTTTATCGTTAAAGGTTGTATTATTATAAAGTAATATAAAATATTTAATACAAAATTAATATTCTTGTTTGAAATGAAATCAGTCTCACTTTATACGCATTGTCTTTGCGCACGTCATCTTCGTTACTAAGGAAATTTTTTACATTTTGTTTCAATATTTATGCTCATGTCTTTAGAATAACATTAATTATTCAGCCTACTAGTGTCATGTGAGAGGGACACATATTTTCGTATTTGATGACGCTCTTATCCCTTAAGGCAGTTATTTAAATTGCATAGGGAGGAATTAATGTCTAGATATATGACAGACATCGGGCTATTACGATTTCTCGGAAGAAGATTAATATAAAAGCAAGAACTTTTACATTCGTGCAAAATTTCGACAGTGAGCGTGCAATGACAAGTTCAAATGTAAATACATATTATTTATTTATTTATTTATTTATTTATTTATTTATTTATTTATTTATTTATTTATTTATTTATTTTTGCATTTATGCATTTATCTTCGTGAAAATGTTTTCTTACATGTATTCAGAACATTTTATTATTTAGAATGTGTATTTTTATATTCATAAATTGACTTACGTCGATTGTGTGTGCATGTGTGTGTTCACGTGTGTTTGTTTTCCGCTATATACGTGTTTACATCTTTGGTACAGCTTTAGCTAGATGTATATAATGTAATATAACTTTCATATGATGATGAAATTTGTAAGTATTCTTATTAGTTTCGCGCTTCTAACATGTACAACAATTTCTTCTATTGATTGTTCAGAGGCGTCAGCACATTAACTTTAAGATTGCATAAACACTACATTTCATGCAATTTTAAGTATTTATTTATTATACTTACATTCGCAATGTACTGCTTATCGGTACATTATTATTATTTTTTTTTTCAAGTTTGATGCATCGGTCGGTCTACCCAGACCTCTGTCAGCGGTGTCCCTCCACTGGAGACAACTTCTTGTCTCCAAATATGACCATAACTGTGTTGGTGCGACTGTAGAGTTTTAAAACTAAACAAAAAACTAACAATACCTACAATGTTTGTTGTTTCAGGTGTATAAGTTGATATTAATGAAGTAATTTATGGAAAATCTTTGTCTTTTTCAGAACATGTCAACGTTTACAACCCTATCACTGCTACTGATTGTCATATCAGGTGTACTATCATACCCCACTGACGATATTCGAAGAAATTTCCAACTGAGGTCCAAGGCAATGCGAGTTGGCGTGTGTGAAACGGACGAGGTTGAACACACTTTGTGCTATATATGTGCCCGATTATACAACTACCTACCCCTATACAAGGAATGTTGCTTAAGACAGGTTACACCAGATATGCTGCGCATGTGCCAGAGTCTGACATAATACTTCCGGTGCTCAACTTCCGGTAGAGGACAAAATGGCGCCTTCTACAGACGAGTATACCCGTGAATCTGTGATCTCTTTGCTTTTTGCTGCTATCTGAATCTACTGGTATGGGTCGAATCTCATGTTCATTCTTTGAACATCAAACCCTATATTGAAGTACTTTAAAAAAACACATTAAACAACACAAAAATGAACGGTTTAGTTATTTAAATAAATATTGACAAACTAAAAGAAAAAAATTGACCAGAAAGGTTGTTATGTTCTAATAAGTAAATACTTTTACAATACTGTATCTGTTGTTGTTAAAAAAGGCTTGAAACATAAAACCATTATATTTTAAATATTTAAAAAAAAAGATTTGTTGGAAATAAACTGAATTTATTTACAAATGGTTTTACATTTTTATTTATTGTGTCTTATTTTATAATTGTGTTTTTAATAAAAATACAAATGAGTAACATGTGTCCCATTATCGCCCTGTTAGGATTTACAAACCCATTGAGTTATTAAATTCATAAATCGCGTAAGGTTTCTATGTTAAGATTTTGGCCAACAAGCAGCCATAACTCGGCAATAATTACAAAAAGTTCCTCATTCTGCCGCTGGACAAGAATTGCAGAAAGAGTAAAAAAGCAGTAAGAAAACAGCCATAAATGTATGTAATTTAAATTGGTATTTATATATTGTGCTATGGTAAATTACATTGCATCACTTAAAAAACTTTTTAACAGTGTTTTCTTTTCTCTAGAAGTTTTCAAGTAAATAATTGACTTTCACATTAATTTAATGAAAATTGTACATTATAACTAAAGATTTTACGCATTTTTATATGCTTAAGTGCAAATAACAGTTTTTTTACATTTAACGGTCATTTATGAAGATGTTAGTTTCAATTTCCTAGTTTATGACTATTCAACCATCATGTCTATGGTGACGCTAGTATTACAAAAGTCTCTTGTTATATCTGCTTGAATCCGCTTACTCACTATGACATTTTGTTTTCTAGTCAGCTGGAGATTTGCATAGCTAAAAATATCGGTGTAAAATAATTTATTTGGACGATGAAACACAGGACTGCAAACAATTTAAAAGCGACACAAATCCATCAAAGCAAAACAGAAATTCCAAGAATGGCAAAGAACTGATCAGAGTGAACTTGAAATTGCATTTAGCAGTATGCTTGTACTAGAACAGATATATTACTTTAAGATAAACGAGAGCAGTTACGTAAACAAGACACAGGTGTATTTGTGGCTGACTTTCGGTGATTAGTTTTAAAAGCTGGTGTTTTCAATTAATCATTAATCCGATGCATCGATAGAACTAGAATTTGTCCGGATTTCTTTACTTAGCGTAAGAGAAAGATTTATTCTCGAAGAAAGTAATTGACACAATAATATATATATAGTTGCCCAACCTTATTATTCAAACTGTTATTTGTGTTTTCATTTGATCAATTAACTCTTCATTTCGTGCATTGTGTAACACTTGTTCAAAATCAAGAATTTTAATGTTTATTTTTAAGGTGCATCTCGCTTTATTTGTCATAATATTATAACAAGACTTGAGAAATGATCTATACCAATTTATCTCTGATTGTACGGTTCCTTTAGGCTTATCAAGGGCTTTGTATATTTTCAGGAACAATTTGTCTTATTTATTCATTCTGTCTCGTCCAAATTACAATATTGTTATCCAAAAATCAACTAAGTGGAGTTTCCGGAACTGTAATGAAAATTAGTTTATGGGGATTGACCTTAATTCAGGGTATGTCAGTAAACTCTAGCGTGGCTACATCTGTTACTCCCCACATCCATCCCAACATGCAAACTTTCTGTGCTCATAAATACATAAAAAAATATTGGAAGTTATATTCCTAGAGACACCGCAGCAAAACAGCAAGAGCTAGATGATCTTGGATCTACAATTTTGGCCTATGCATGATTAAAATTTTTGGTTTCAAGTTTGATTATTGGGTTTATCGTCCCACCAACAGCATTTCAGTTATCTGGAGACAGAAATAGTGATGCTTTCACTGTGTATAGCATGCCTTGAAACCCTGGAATAATATCACACCCAGTCACATTATCCTGACACCGGGCCAACCAGTCGTGGAACTACCCTTATATTTGCTTGAGCGTTAGCAAGGGAGCTATACCACTACCATTTAATGACTTTGGTATGTCGCGGAACCTTGGGCCTCCCTTAGCTGGAGATATGAAAATCAAAAAAACTTCAGTATCATGTGTATGCCTAAAAAGAAACGTGTAAGCAAAAGTTTAATTACAGTCACCGTCGGACTTTTTACAACTAAATTTACCGTCGTTTTTTTTACTCTTTAACATTTTTGTTTAATAAAGAATCTCAGAAAATATTTTGTCATGTTTCCTTTACGAAAAGAACATTTGAAAAATGTAAATATCTGTTATCCTACCAAACCCAATTATAAATACTGAGTTTACAATTTTCTGTCGATTGTTCCTGATTTAAAAATCTTGCTGAGCTCTACACTGGAATTACATATAGCAAAGTTAACCAGCATTCTGTTGGAAATATTTTGGTTGCCAATTATAACAAATTTTAACCATGATTATTTTTTATGCTTTAAATACCGCGTGCATCTTATTTTTTATTAAATTTAGCAAATTTTTTAAAGCAAATACTAATTAAAAGAAGAAATATAAAAAACAACATTATGTCCTTTACCCTGATGCAAGTAATGCATAAATAATAAGCAAGTTAAAAGAGGAAAAGAAATGTTATATCTTACTGGGATTCAGCCACGCAGTGTTCAGTTATTCTGTCCTCTGTAAGATCAGTTTTCAAGATGTAGAATATGTCCTGTTTGACAGTGTCGTAACATTGAAAACTGTAGAAGATCTCACTAGATCCAATTAGACAAATTGCATTTGAATAATAAACCTGAGATTAAGCTCGTGACTTTATTGACTCCTTGTAAGACTTCAAACATTTAAATCTTCAATTTTAAACTTTGATATAAGTTCTTTTGAGGAAGTTTTACTTAAAATCTATTTATTTATAGTCGATTGGGAAACGCGTTCTTTAAACTTATAATAATCCCTCTCGACTGTCCACTTCCTGGGTAGAACCAGTACTCAGGTATTGAGCAATGTGCAATTAGTAGTCTTGCTCAAGGACTAACATCAGGTGGTCAGTTTCGGGGTTCGATCCGGAGTCCAACGTCTATACCACGGACACCCACAACGAGGACCCTTAGGAGGAAGGTCTATACAGAAGTTCTTTAGATTTTGATACTAAAAAGATAATCAATAACATTTAAACCCGATTCAAGATTTAATCTTTGTTATTTTTTCTCATTTAAACTTTAGAAAAGTAGCTTCTGAAGCCTTAATGGGCTAACTTTTTTTTAAATTGATCTTAAATGGTTATCATAATTGCTTATTGACAATAACGTAGTTTATCTTGAGCTACTTTATAAATTTTAGCAATTTTTTAAAAATAATTATTCGGCGTATACGACGACCAGTTGTTATACAGTGACATAGTTTCACATACTGGTCAAACAAAAAAGACACGTCAAGTTTTGAGGTGTGTTTGCTGCAGGACCGCTTGTTGCGCAGGGATAATCCACGGTGAGGAAGATGCATCGCCCACCCCCACCAACCAGGTAAAAAAGAATTGTAAAAAACACATACACGAAATCTTTAAAAAGTACTAAGCTTTTAAAGTATTTTTTCTGTTGACTGTTTAGCTCGACGTTAGGGTCCCTTAATGGTTATATATATTCAGTATTTACTGAGATAAAGTTAAGTTGATCTTGATTCATACCTCATCCCCTCCCACCAAAATTTTCTTGATCCGCCCTTGTTGCTGCGTACAGGGACATATTTTACATGAATATCGACTTTACTTGCAGCTGTGCAGATACACATGTACTTCCTTATGCATGAGAAAAAATATGTTTCTTTGAAAATTATCTGGCATTTTTTAATTGACGGAAGCCCCAAACTATCCTATCATTTTTAAAGGGCCATATACTCTCAGTTAAATGCAAATTTGTGGTTTTCCAATTACAGAGGATATTTTCCTGTCATTTCACGGAATTTCCACGGATATGAAGACTATAGCAATATGTATAGGCACTTTAAATGTAAGACTATTTCAAGAACACGGATGTGTTTCTCAGCACATTGCAGCATGACATTGAGGATTAGTTGTCGTAGGTTGAACTGTCAAATCTACAAACAGTACACGATCATTGAACACGGTGACATTAAGCTCCGATATTTTCTTTATATATAATTTGCTAAAGTTTCACTTTTCTGACATAAGATATTTTGTTCATATATTCACTATTTAAAATCACTTCTTTGACATAAGATACTATATAAAATCACTTTTTTGACATTAGATATTATGTTTATATTATCACCATATTAAATCACTTTTTGATGTTAGATAATGTATTATGTTTATATTATCACTATATAAAATCACATTTTGACAATAGACATTTTGTTCATATTGTCAGTATATAAAATCACTTTTTTGATATTAGATATTATATTCATATTATCACTATATAAAATCACTTTTTGACATTACATATAATGTTTATATTATCCCTATATTAAATCACTTTTTGATGTTAGATATTTTGTTTATATTATCGCTATATAAAATCACTTTTTGATGTTAGATATTTGATATTTTGTTTATATTATCGCTATGTAAAATCACTTTTGACGTTAAATATTTTGTTCATATAATCACTACATAAAATCAGCTTGCTAGCAAAAAGTAAACAGGTATTTAGACCTCATACACATGGACGTGAATTGCAGTTATTGATTTGAAATGTACACTTTGCCCAAGAAGCATGTCGCCACAACTATGACGTAGAATACGTTATAAAATGTGACCCTTAGCAAGTTTGGACGAGTATAATATACTGTTATGTAATGATGTTTGAAATTCGAAATACCACGAGTTTTACTCAAAATTAAATATAAAGTGGGTGATGACCGTTAATGTTTTTTTTTTTTTTAATTGACAATTCAGCTTACGACTGCAATATTAACTTTTAACCCAGGCTTTAAGGAATTGCATATTTATTTAGACATAAAATCTAAAAAGAAAGTTTGTTTATTGGGTTTATCGTTCCACCAACAGTATTTCAGTTATCTGGAGACGGTGTCCACTTGAAGAAGATATAGTGCTGCCTTCACTGTGTATAGCATACCGAGAAACCCTGGCATGATACCGCACCCAGTCACATTATCCTGACACTGGGCCAACCAGTCGTGGAAATACCCCTATATTTGCTTGAGCGTTAGCAAGGAAGCTATACCACTACCATTTCTTACGACTTTGATATGTCTCAGCCCTTGATCGAACCCGGAGCCTTCCGTATCTAGAGCCGGCGCTCTAAATAGAAATAATTTTAACCAATCAAAAAGCTCAAATAAATAGAAGACAACTTTTAATATCGCAGATCATTGCCAAGGGGTTATATCATAATGGAAAAAGTGACATATAAACACTTTAAAAAAAGGTTGAAAATAGAATATTGACCCAGATAGTTCTGTAACTTTGACTCCCAGCGGTACGCTTCATCTGATTGTGTTTGGTTGTTGATGGCTTTGTTTTAAGTATGTATGTGTTAATTGATTTCACCTAACTTTAATTATAAAACACCAGTACTTGCCGGAAGATCTGAAAGTATGATTTATTTTGTCAACACTTTGTAGAATTGACTCAATTAAAAAAGCAAGAATAATCTGGTTAGCTGCATTTCAAAACATGACCAATTCACGATCTAGGATGGTGGTCTATACGGGCTGAAAAGCAATATTGTATTGATGTGTGAACAGGAAAAGGCTGTGAAGAGTTTGACAAAAAATCGTATCTGAGAATATACTTTTTACTTAATTTGAAAGTGAAAACGGACCTTTGTAATAGAGGTTCGAACTAATAAATGCATCTTAAACCTTAAGTCAAGAAGGTAAGCAAAGGCAGGCAAAGAAAAGAAACACAAAATATTTTACATAATTTATTCACAACCCCACGACACAATACATTGATCCGTGAAATTGTGCGTGCTATAAGATAACAAACAGTATTCACAATAGTACTGAAAAAGTAATTACACCGTTAATAATAACATGTTTAACAATGGATTGTATCTCCGTACAATAACAATGAGTGATATAATTGAGATAAAAAATAATAATTAGTTACAATATAAACGGATATCGCGGGTACAAAAAGGTCATCTTCATGCAACAGTCTGTGAATACTGCACCTAAGGTGGGTAAAATACTATAGATAAAACGGTATGTGTTTTTTTTTTAATTTTTAAAATTGCTAAAAGTAATTAAGGTCCCTAAACAAAGTTTTAAGTAAGATTGACAACGCCTATAGTTTCAATGGGTTATAGTTAAGTTTCAGAAAAGGACTTGATAAAAGACATCTAATATCAGGTGACACAAAAGTCATATAGATTTAAGGACATGACTTGACAATACAAGCCAGTCTTATAAAACAAGTGAAGATGTTTTTGATTGGATAATATTTTTTTTTATTTTTTTTATTCTACATAATCAATGCAAGTAGTCATTTGATATAATGGGTAGATTTTTAAGAAAATAGTAATGGTCTATATCAGTAGGGGTGATCATTTGTTGCCGCGATTATATGTACACGAGTAACAAGAATAATCGATTGGTACAAAAACAATTTTAAACTGTTTTAGAGAGTGAAAATATAAGATAGGTAAAAACTTTAAAGAATGACAAAAGGTCAGGTTAGACAAATTATAAAAAAAACGAAGTTGCAAACTTGGCGGAACTTTTCCTTAGAAAATGAATTCGAAGAAAAAAAAACTGTTTTGATATAAGGTTAAAATTTTAGGTATTTACAGAAAAAGTCTTTAAAAAACATAAATTTGGAGAAAACGATATAAAACAAAATATAGCTCTAAACGTATATGGAATCAACTGAATCTCCACACAGCTACAACAGCATAACATGATTAACAATTGGTGTAAACAAATAAAATATAAAGCAATGTCAGCATTCTCGATGAGTAAAATTTGAAATAAATGGCGGGAAAGTAGCAATCAATATCAATGACTTACAGCAAGCTATGTTAACCTAGATTAAAAAAAGGTTCAGGAAATATGTCACTATGTACAAGATACAAGAGATGGCAAGACAGCATGCCATGAGAATGATATGAAGCAGTTTTAAGCAAAGGCTTTTCCTATAGTTATTCAGGGCTGATAACCGGTTTTAGAAAATATTATTCTGTCGCAGTGATCTCCCTTGTGTAAATTCGTTTCTCATGTTGTACAATTCTGCCTGAAACTTTATTTGCAATACATATTTATTACAAACACTTGATAAAGAACGTTATAAAGTAATACTTTTATGTATTGTTTAAATAACAAAAAGGATGACTTTGTAAATAAGTAAATGGTTAGCCCGTAGGTAAGTATCATGATGTAATGTTTACATAAGTATTATTAATTATGATTGATAATTATTATTACTAAATGTGTTATAATTAAGGAAAATACTGTTACATGTAGGCAGCGTTTGCGGAGTTGCTAATTACCGATTTTGTTTATATCTCTGACTATAGCGAGGCTATTTATAAAAATCTAAGTGATTTTGTTTTGCTTGGTTTTTTAGATATATCGCAACAACATAGTTATTGTCATATAAGCGACAGCGGGCTATTACGGCGGCAATCTCCCATGCAGAGTTGTCGTTCGTTCCTCTCTCAGACACCTCTGCAATGGGCTCACGTCAAGATTTTTGACGGAAATTTTAAAGTGATATTTTAAGGATATTTTCAAATTAAAATTAAACTTCTACATTAAATGAAAAAACATCTACTAAAAAAGACATATATTGAAGTAAATAATTAAAGATATTTAATTAATTCAAGCGCACTATTTTTGGAAGAATAACATAGTTATATTAATGCGCATTTGTAAATAAACATGAACGTGATCCACGAGGCAGTTTTGAAAGTCACGTGGATCGAAAGTAGTCCCGACATAAAGTGAACCAATAACAGAGGTGAATGTATGAGCCGATGGTAGAGAGTGTTACGGCGGAGGAAGTCCCGAATCAAATGTTGAAAGGGAACTCGACAGGTCAGCTTGAAGACCTCCCCATTTTAATGTCATCGACCCGACCGGGACTTCAACCCACGCATATTTACAAGTCGGCGGCCCATGGATGAAGAGAGTGATAAAGGCTAATTGAGATGGTACACTGCGGAGGAATTAGACAATGAAGGAAGCAGAAGGATTAAGCAGGGTGTTGACCAGCAGGATTCAAACCGTAATGAGTTTGTGCCATATAATTTTGGTCCAAATAAAGACGATGATACGAACAAGAATCATTATAATTCTTAATTCACCTTAAGTCAAGTATGAAGTTTTTATAACTCTTTGACTAAATATTTTTTATCCAATGTAAATGTACACGTGTGACTTTAAATAAAGACATTTAAATGTATTTGTTATGTGTACATGTATATTAATGGCGATATATGCATTGTATCCATGTGTGTGTTTTAAGAAATTGTTGTTTTTTTACAACAAGAAACCTTTGAGTATTAGCTTTTGTGAAAGGCACAAATATAAGAAAAAACAACATAAAATCAGTAATATTACGTATAAAATAACCTTCTTTCCGCGTGTAGTGCCAAAATAAACTTACACGTTAAACAGTGGTGAGATACATAATGTACTTTAAGGCCCCTATTTTATTCAACTTGTACTCATCTAGTTAAAACATTAAACAATAAAGAAAGATCTGAATAAAAGTTATTCCATCAAATTAAGGATATATTAAGTTTATATCACTTAACAACTTGATTTATTAATTACATATACATGGATAAATCAGACAATGTTTCGGCAAAACAACCCACCTTTAATCCATTATAGATTATTTTAACCAACGCCCACATAAAACAGCATCAAAATCTTATAAACTTTAACATATATATGTATGTCCACAATAATAACATAAGATGTGCCTATTACCATCATGTAAATTGAAAATCATAAATAACGCACCCTTTCCTAAGGGAGAAGACTACGTACTTACTGTATATACAAATAATTGCCTTGGTTATCTCCCCTCGCTAACAACACTTACCCGTAGACAAGCAGGCGAAAAGAACGCGCACGAAAGCGATGTTCTGTGAATGATATGTAAACCCTGAATGCAACAATAAATTGAAATCCTTTTCGCCGCTAGCTTTACTTTTTTTTTAATTATAAGGACTTAAAGTTGCTTTCATTTATCTAAGAATACCACAAAGACACTTCAAAGTGATCACAATCATCTAACAAGTCTTTGTTGTAAACTATTGTATCCAGCTTAACTGCAACACGTTCATCATTTCAACACTTCAGTGTGCATGGAGTACCATTGATTTTTATTAAAATCAAAATTCCTTAACACAATTCTAACATAATCGCCATTTTCCCGCTTTTATCACAGTTTCATCGCTCATTCATAACATCCACTTCAATATAAGAAAAAATCTAAAATTTACAACGCTTAAAATAGTCATATGAGATATCATATCTTCTTAAACTGTTATGCAACCGATTATGAAATTCACAAAATCGTGATATTGTGAGCGTCAAATTCACCTTTCCGCTTCAGCAACATTTCTACCGATTTGTCGTGGGGTGACTTATCGTGTATGCACACGTCTACTGTGAGTTCATCTTTCGATGTATTGTGCGGCTGAAGAGCCTGGGCCGCCAAAAGTGACGCGGTGTCGTCTGACACCGGACTTCCGCTGCTGCTCTCCGGCGTGGAGAGAGGAACGTTGATATTGTCTAATTCTAGGTAGTTCCGGTCACGTGATAATAATAACTCTAACTGAACTCTAAGATCCGTGAAGTTGGGTCGGTCCGACGGGGTTTCCAGCCAGCATTGACGCATGATAATGTACCTGAAATGTAAAAAAAATATAAAAAATGGAAACTGGAAAATATTCTTTTTTAGTTCATATTTTAAATATTTTACAGAACATGATTTAGTATAGTTCTTGATACACTGCTGCACTTTTAAATACACGAAATGGGAGCTGTAATCAATTTAACTTATACTTTTACTTGTCTAATGTGTTTATTGTTTTAGTAAATTGTTAAAAATGTTCGTTCGACTCAATTGCATAATGATCTTCAGTTGCCTTTAAATCATTCTAAGGAAAACACACAAACAAACAAATTAAGGAATAAATACGTTCGAAATTAAGAAGTTTCGCAGTTTAAGTTGTTACACACAAAAAGAAGGAAGATATAGTTTGCTTGTTTGATCTACAGGATGTAGCGTGATATGTGAGACCATTTTCCAAATGCTGCATTATTTCATGAATTTAAACATCTAGAAAGATTGTTTTCTGTATGAGACAGTTGTTGTTGAATACTTGCAATATTCATAATATAAAACATGGGAGCAAGATTAAATGCACAACGGCAAAGTACACATAACACATGGTATCTAAATGAATGGTTAGTGTTTTGAGGTCATCTTTTCCGAAGTGCAACCACGTTTACATTTTTACCACTTACTGCGTTAAGGTATTAGATGTGTAAGGCCTAAAATAAAATTGTTTTTGTTTCCCCTCCCACGACCGACCCGAGAAAAACGTCCCGACCCAAACAAAATTATCGACAAATTCAATTAAATATTATTTTTTTTTTACTTCAAAAACTGATCGTAGTTCAAATGTTCCGGTACAGAAATTCGAAATGCATTGAGTACGAAACTCCGGTACAGAAATTCGAAATGCATTGAGTACGAAACTGATCATCATGATCGCCGAGGCGCTTTGTTTTTTATGATGGTAGTGTTAAATAAGGAGGCATTTCTTTTCAATCATTAAAATATGAAACATTTTCTTGTTTTGTCGTTAAAGGTAAATTTCTCAAGGCAAATAAAAATAATTACAAGAAGTTGAAAAAAAATATTTTACCTACCTACCTACCCATACCTAATGTACCTGGGTCGTGGGAGGGGATACCAAAAATATTTTAACTCCGGCCTAATAGTGACTAAATTGAATCCTGACAAAAGATATATCACATTATTCAGCATTGTATTCTAGATTATCTTCAAAATTTTCAATTCAGCTAACTTAAGTTTTGCGAATTTGTATGTAATAAAGAACAACTTTTCCAGATATTCCATTACATTACTGTGTCCAAATGCAGTTTGCGCTTTATAAGTGTATATTTTAAGTTTTTAGCAAATCAATTTATCGTAATTCATACAAACATAACTTTGATTTACTTTTAAAGAAACCGAAGTCGGAACATGATCAATAAGTGTCAATACGAGCGGTAATAGGGCACACTCGATTAGGTGTGAATCGAGCGCGGGCTTGATGTGTACATCGACCCAGTGACATTACGTAATTTCCCAGTTTGACACGGCCGATTGCAGTGATTAGCATAGAAAAGCAAACGTGTAAATTAATTGCTTATTGTGTGGTCGTAACTAATGTGTGAGTGGATTAACGCGGTCGCCTATTAGGGTATAATTAAAGCATGTTTGACATGTTTATGTGCGGTCGCTGGACGCAGATCAAAGGTGGGCGCTTATTACATTACAATTACAGAACAAATATGATCGGGCGACTTTGAAGTGGTCGCATAGAGCAGGTGGTCGCCGGTTAGGGGTGGTCGTATGGTCAGGTTTGACTGTACTAGGTCGTCCTCAAATCAGACCTTTTAATAATCTCATACATATCAAATTTGGATGAATATAAAATAAAGGAAACACAGAAATGCCATTTGTGTTCTACATTTTCATAAGAGCATACTTTTCTTAATAAAAAATGTGAAAAACGCACTTCTGTTTTTGCTTTAATTTTGCATTTTTTTTAACTAATCTTCCTCGCTGACCGCGATTCCTTGTCGCCATTTTTGAGTGAAGAAATTGACGCGATTTCATTGGATAAAATTAGAAAACTAAAATCGGGTGATTTTATTCACGGAAGGCCGAGTGTTGACGTAAATGATCGAACATGTAACATCGTAAAACGCTAAATGCCGACATTACTCGAATATTCATCAGATTGATTACACATCTGATACCTTAAAAAACGAGTCAAATTATAGCATTCTATTCCTATACAGAGTCAAGCAGCCTTTAATCTACCTCTATATCTCCATAAGCTACGCACGGGCAATGAAACACCAGATACCCTTTAAACGTAGTATCCAACCGACTATTTCTCTAATATAATTATAACATTGCTTTCGGAAAGATTTCGCGAAATGTTGGTAATTGATGTCCTACATGTATGTGAAATATAACCCCACCTCCATTAGTCATTTCAAACATATGTTGCCTGTATAAGCCAGGCTGCACAGTTACACATAGCTTTTAGCTATAGTAATAGAACTAAGGAAACCACGTGGCCGCTTACTTTTTAGATGTTTTTTACTCCTTAAATTAGCTTTTGGAATGATGTGACCTCGAATCGTCAACTTGATTTCAGTACTTACAGTTCGTCCGAACAGTTGCTTGGTTTTTCCATTCTGTAGTGATTGGACAGTAGATAATACAGGTCTGCCAAGGCGATGTTTGGGTATGGAGAGGCGCCTTTAAATAGAGAACAAGTTACATAACCTAAACGTTAGTACATATAATGTCAAGATATGCAAGGCGCCGGGTTCGATCCCGGGCCGCGACATACCATAGTCGTTAACAACAGTGATGGTATAGCTCACTTGCTAACGCTAAAGCAAATATAAGGGTAGTTTTCCCGGCTGGGTGTGGTATCATGCCAGGTGTTCATGGCATTCTATACACAGTGAAGGTAGCACTATATCTGCTTTAAGTGGACACCATCTCAAAATAACTGAAATAATGTTGGTGGGACTGTGAATTGTGTATATGATAAATATTATTTTGTTGATTCTTTCTTTAAATCATGTCAGTTTGTAATTCGTTAAGATTATATTAATCTACGTTTTCTAAATATACTGTTGTTCTGTTCTTCCAAGCTTACTCGTCTACCTTGCGTAATAAGTAGAGAAAATAAACCTCTAGTATAATATTCAAGTAATCTGAAGTTTGCAGGCCAAAAGCAAAAATAAATAAAGTTTCAAGACCAAGTGTACAAAACACGAACCTCTTCAAAATTATAAATCTCTTTACCTTTCTAACGTCAAGAATCCTGACATTAATGACCGTAAGAGTGTTGCGAAAGTATATGTGAGAATTACGAACGATAACCGCTCAAGAGGGTGGTTCAGTAAGTCAATCAGGTTTTTGTTTTGTGTTTTAAATACACCGCAGCAACCAATTAGGCTCATTTTAACGACGTCCAGTTATTTAAGCGGAGGAAGATCCCAGACAAACGTCTGGGTAGAACCACCGCCGCATCGCAGTTTGGGTGGAATTCCATGCCACATTAAGTTCTTTGCCCCGAATGGGACTCATCACCAATCGGTGAGTGGCTAAGCAGTCAGTGGATTAACGAGTCGGCGTCTCCACCATTTCGCCACGGGGGTTTCAGTTAGAAACATGATTTAAACAAATTGCAACCAAGCATCAAGAAAAAATATCAACACAAAAACCTACTGAATAGATTAAACGGGTTGTTATCAAATCTTAATTTCATGTTTTGATTTAGCAATGTCAAGATTTTTTTTTCTTTCCATACAAATGTAAATCAGATAATTACAGCCTGATACCTGTATAACCCCGCTTCCGTTGCTTGTCAGTAAACACTAACATTATGATTTCTTGCCAATATTTGTCTGATAACTATATCGTCCAATCCCACCTGCACGATTTCCGGTAGAAATACTACAATGCAAGACAAACTCTTTCGAAAATACAACCACAATATGACGTCACTACATACCCATGGTAACAATCTCCCAAAGAAGAATACCAAACGACCAGACGTCGCTCTGCGTTGTGAAGATGCGGTCTCTTAGTGACTCAATGGCCATCCATTTAAGAGGAAGCTTTCCATTGGTCAGTTTCTTGTATTGGTTGTCATTGTAGATGTCACGTGACAGACCAAAGTCACACACTTTGATAATCTTGTCGTTTCCAAGCAACACGTTCCTGGCAGCCAAATCACGATGGACGTACTTTTTCTCTCCTAGGTATTCCTGTAACAAATGAAACTGGTTAAAACAACTTCTAAACACGTAAAAATAATGTTATTGTTATAAACTATCAAACACAATATAAATAAATTGTTTTATCATATCAGATATAATTAAAGTAAAACATACAATTTATCGTTCATGTATATCCTTAGATGAATTAAATTTATGTCTTAATAGTAATTTCGCCATTTGTTTGTTATAATTCAACCAAATAATACACTTTCAACTCTCATTCCAAAAAGTTGGTTTAAAAGTAAACGATGCTACTTAGAGCTATACGGCAAACATTTGTCAGAAAGTGAATGATTTGGACTAGATAGACATGATGCTGCGTTTTATAGAAAAATGTCAAGGACCACCAGCCATGAATACCCGGGCTGCCTCAATACTCTTCCTCCGTTATAGGAACGGTATCATTACAGACAATCTAGGTTAAATCATTCTTCCGCGGCTTGGTTTGAATTTAAAACAGCAAATTATCTGCAATGGGAATCTAAGAATGGGCTCTTTCCTTTATGTAATTACGGAAGGAGATTATAATATGGTATTTTATATGACGCGTAGATCATTATACCGATACCTTGCTGTATTACTGCCAAGAAATGTACCCCAAAACTGCTGATTTTCTTAATAACACATTTGTGTTTCATTTCTACCAATGTTTTGCATATTCTGTTTAGTCAAAGACAACGCAGCAGAAACGGAAACATCCTCATCAAATTGCTCCTACAGTGAAGAAGCTGTTCAGAAGCTACACCGCTTGCATATAAGTCAGATATATGTATATCCTTTCTTAGTGAATTGGGATTTGCCAGCATTTTTGCCGATACTGTGCAGCGACATTTCTATCATTATAGCACAGGGGCACTTATGAGATGCCCAAGGTCAGTCCATTATACTAACACCGACGAGTCAGGCGTAATGATGTCTCATTTGCCCCGAGCGTTAGGGGGGAAGCCACTACTACCGACTTTAAAGTCATTGGTTTGCCTGACCGGAGTTTGAACCTGCGACATACCGATCCGCAAGCCGACGCTCTATAACTTGAGCTATTGCGGCCGTCCTCTTAGTGAACTGAGACAATTTAAAGTTTGTTGTGACTGTAATCTGTAATCGTTAGTTTGCATGTTTCATTTATGGTTCAAGCCGGGAAAAATCAGAATAGGTAAATAAAATAAAAACATATTTTCAATGTGATGATTGCACTGTTTAAGGAAGAGATTTCGAATAACCCACTGTTCACAAGATCCTTGTCAATCTAAAAATTCATGTCAGTGCATGAACTTTAACATTTTCACTTGATTGCATTTTTACATGATCACACTTTTATTAAAGTGTGTATCAGCATATAAATACTGCAGGGCCATTTGTTTGCTGAAAATCCATAATGTATTTTTAATCGAGGAAAATGGTGGCAATGTTTCTTGAAAACAAACATTACTCGACCTTGAACTATTAAACACAGGGTGTTATCTGGCATTTTGGTACATAATTACGTCCACAGTTCCAGTAATTCAGATGATATCCCATTTAAATATTGCTTGAATTTTTTGGAGGTATTTTATTTTAAAAAGAACTGAAAAAATAAACTGCTTAATTAGGAACCTTTTTTTCTTTTCAGAGTGAAAAGGTTGTATTTTAACTTTTAAAGCAACTTGCAGAAAATGCTGAAACATCAGTTTGATTATTTACTTAAAAAGGGGTTTTGCTGTAGTTATTATCAAATCGTCTTAGCTTATACCAAGACCGTGCGTCTAGTCAGTTATCATGCCCAATTACCACAGACAATGGATGCTAGCGTTCATTTTAAAAACAAACTGTGTGATTAGATATATATCAGTATATATATAATCACACAGTTTGTTAAAAACTCACCCCCCCCCCCCCACCACACACACACACACAATATTTATCAAATATATACATATACAGAGAGAGAGAGAGACAAAGGGAGAGAGGGAGACAGAGAGAGAGGTGGAAAAAGAGAGAGACGAACCTCGGTTGCTACCTGTAAGCGCTATGTACATGAACGATATAGAAATTTATAATTTTATAATTCCATAATTCCCATTAATTCAAGCTATAATAAACAAAGCTTATCTGGGGCCCCCTTTGAAAATGTGGTGGTCGGAATTTTTGTCTATGACGTTTATAATGGCGGATTGTATAACCTCTAGGGATGAATCACAAATCTTTCTTAAAGAAGATTTCGTGTTCCGTGTCGAAAGATTTTAAGGAGTGGCGACTTTGCCACTTTTTTAAAGGATTTTCCGGATAATTCTTAGCACGATATCGGTCTCCGTTAGCTCTGTGTTTTGTTTTTTCTTTTGAGGAGAGATTTATAAGAATATTCGTGTTAATTAAAACACGGTATTTAACAAATCTGGAGAACAATTCTGGTGATTTGTAATTTTTTATTGTTGTATATTTATATTAATTATTACTAGAAATTATTACTATTAAACAAAAAGTGTACAATAAGACAATTAGTTTATTTACTTTTGATGTGGAAAAATTTGTTCAAATGATTGGTGAACGTACTTATATACGCACACTTATCCCAAAATTATACAATTGAGAGCTTTAATTCAATTTACTCTAAAAATTATTAATGAATTAAGTTATAATGTAGAGTTTGGTCAAAAATGTGTTTCATTTAGTAAAATAAAGGGTCAAAATATAAAAGGATCAATTATTGCTTCTCGTGCATGGAGATGGAGCACAATTTCCCACTTCGGTATTTGCTTAATTATCACTTAATCGTTTCTAAAAAAAGAGGTCGAAACTATGATGATAAAAAAATGATAAAGATATACAATTAATATAGTTTTTCAAACTACATTTGTAAATTTTGATCTTTACTATCATTGAAGCAATTTATCTTGATGCATTTTGGACTAGCGAACGCTTTCCAGGCTAATTAATCGCTTTAATTATTTGCTGATTTTGTCAAATCAAAGATACTGTTAAAGGTATTAGATGCATAATTAACAAATATTCTATCGAAAGGAAACGTACAGCTTGGTGTCGGCATTCATAAATTAAACTCTAAAATCCTTGCGACAGATGACATTGACAAATTGTACAAGCTGTGACAGAAGTTGATTACCTCCCCTTGATATATTTTTAACGAGTTATCTACCCTTGAAACCTAAAAAAATGACGTTTTGTCACTTTTTCTATGGTTAAACTCAGATTTCTTACTGGCATATGAATCAAAGTTATAATTCTGAGCTGTATACTAGAAGATTTTTCTAAAAAAAAATAATTCAGCTTTAACTGATAACAGAAGTTGGATATTTTCCATAGGCTTTGATGTGAAAATGAATCAGGATTATCTCCCCTAAAATAAATATATCTTGAGAAACCAAACGGTGAAACAGTCTATTATTTTATTGTATTCAAATATTTAATATGTCCTTTAGATATAACCATCCAGCATCAAGATATGAAATATGACAATTATGCATCTAATACCTTACATTAACAAGGTTAGATACACCTAGCAGCGGATAAAGAGGTGGATTAAACATAAAATGGAGTTTGCACTTGAATTACATCTCTATGTGAAATGTCGGGTGTGTCTTCTAAAACTGAACCTGCTTAGACAGACTCTGGCCCGTATTCATCAACCATTCCTAAGTCTAAATCATGACTTAAGCCAAAGTCACAATTTTCATACCAACAAAACTACTTATTTGTGACGATCCAATGTGGTTCTAAGTTCAAAATACCAAAGTTAATGTGTCATACAAAAATACAGACATGTAGCTTAATACATTTTGAAGATATTGTGGATTGAAATCCAAGAATAGTTGGTGAATATTGGCCTTTATAATAGGCATGGGTAAAAAGATGACCGGAATAAGCACAATTTGTTGTTGATTATTTTCCAGTATATCTCCATACAAGTGACTGTACTCGAAAAGAAAACGTTAACATTTTGTATTTCTTGTAATTAAGTGCAGCATGATCGGGGGCAGGGATAACATGTGCAGGTATTACCTGTTATCAATAAGCTACCATCGGCAAATGGCTGAACACCTGCGAGGTTTTGGCAAGAAAGAGATTCGAAGAATTTCGATAGACTCTGCTAACCCTTTTAAAGCTACAATAATTAAAAAAAAGAGAATACAGAGTCTTAGCTGTTGTATTGTTGCCAGCATCTTCATGCTAAAGTTACGATTTGTGCTAGAGATTCTAAAGATAAAAGTGCAGATCCTGATAAATTCCTGTATTGGCGGACCGGGATCGACTCTATTTGCCTTGAACCGATACAGTATTGTAAAGCAGGTTTGGTGGAAAATTAATTGAAAACACAGCGACCGATATGTGCGATAATAGCCTCGGTGTTAACACATACTATATTAGTTTGTTATGTTCAGAGGTTTCAAGTACCCAGCAGCCTAATGACGTCACAACTAATATATTCGGATTGCAAATGTGTTTTAAAGGGTTTATCATCTATGGTTTTGATTCGTGTAGAATTATTCCAAATGTTACTCTCTATAATGTGGCTTTTTTAGGTTAATCTTTAAATGATAGTATTTTGTAATCGCAATTGTGTAATTTAATTGTGTTTAGGATTGTTGTTTTTATTAAAAATGAGTGCAGTGTTAGATCATCGGTAAATGTAGAGCTTTACCAGAAAATAATGTATTAATTAAAGTTAAAAAGAGTTTTAGTGCATGTTTTTTTTTGATATCGGAGATTGGAGTCGGTGTTTGGGGTGCGGGAGTCACACCATATGATATAAGCATGTGTTGGGTTATATTTTTATTTATTTATTGCGGGAAGTGTCTTTTTCCCCAACCTGCAGAGGTTAAATGTCTAGTATGACCAAGGATCTTGAAATATAAATGGGATTAAGGTAGACTGCTTTGCGTAGAATAATTTCCTACTTATTGCTAAATTATCAGTCATCCGAATGTTTCAGACCCAAATACCGGCCGCAATATCTCAGGTGGTAGAGCGTCGACTTGCGGATCGGGAGGTCGCGGGTTCAAACCCCGGTCGGGTAAAACCAAGGACTTTATATTTGGTAGTAGTGGTTTCCCTCCTAACGCTCGGGGCCAAGGGGGCAGCATTACGCCTGACTTGTCGATGTCAGTATAATGGACCGGCCGGGTTCAGTCCCTGGGTACCTCATAAGTGCCCCTGTGCTATAATGATAGAAATGTCGCTGCACAGTATCGGCAGAAATGCCGGCTAATCCCAGTCCCAATCTCAGACCCAAACAAAATATCGTTCAATTTAAAAACAAAGTGCACAGCAGTGAACATGAATTTCCAAAACTACAATAAAAACCTCTTTGCCTTTGTTATGTTAAGACTTTTTATAAAGGTCGTGAACCATTCGCATGGGTATTTGTGCGAGTAACGAACGATAACTCGGCGCAGGGGGAAACTATGATCGTATGTACTAGTTTAAAACTCCGAAGGTCCGATAACTGATGTTCTCTATCTCTCTTTCCACGTGCAGTGAATTGGTATCGCTGACCTCATACATTACGGTATCTTGTGACAGAATCGCGGCTGTAAATGCATTCATTCTGAGTTTTGGACATTTCGGACAAACAGAGTACTTGTTGTACCAGCGAGCGGCTGTCAGACTGTCGATTCAACCAAGATAGCGATTTTTCCTTCTCACAAGAACACATTGTTCATGATGAGTTCTTCGTGCCTTGGTACTTTTTATAATCAGAGTGTGGTTTGATATTCTTGAATTGATATTGCCAAAGTAAAAAAAAAACTGTATATCCTAACCTTTGGTATTGCCTAAGCAAAAGAACTTTATATCCTATCTTTTGATATTGCCTAAGCAAAAAAACTGTATAACCTAACCTTTGATATTGCATAACCTAAAAAATGTATAACCTAACCTTTGATATTGCATAACCTAAAAAATGTATAACCTAACCTTTGATATTGCCTAAGCAAAATAAAACCTGTATATCCTAACCTTTGATTTTGCCTAAAAAGTATACATCCCGACCAGCAAGCATGTCCTGACCGCTGTTAAAATGAGCGTTCCTCCGAATTATTTGTTTCTGAAATTCAGTATGTGTAGTTTTTTGTTGTTGTTGTTGTTTATGTTGATGTTGTTGTTGTTGTTTTTGTGTTTTTCTTTGCATGAACTGTTTGCAAATAATTGGATAACATATACATAAACGAAGCAGGATTGAGGACAAAATATTCTAAACATTTTTAGTGATGGACTGCAGTTGTAGAGCTATGGAAAGTATTTTTTCTCAATATCAAAAAAACATAGCGTCAGCTCTCTGATGCGCAGTTATAAAAAAATGAGTAGTGGGTTTGTGTGTCCTGTGTTGTCATTTACTGAGTTCGTCTGGATCAGCAATCTCTTCAACAAACAATCCGAAATCTTTGAAAACAAAGTCCAAAACTTTACAATACCTTCGAAACAAATTAATTAGTCCTTGCTTATGTGTAGAGTAAGTAACATGTACGAGTATTCAAGAAAATAAACACAAGGTGGTCATTGCTGATCTGGGGCAAAAATATGTCCTTATCGAAGCCACACGCGTTCGTGTGCCTCGCAAATATAAACAAACCACCGTAGGAAAAGACCGACGACGTAATGGACTGATAGGCATAACCAACGTTATCTGCGTAATCAACGCTATCCCAGATAATCTACCTCCGACGTAAACAGGATTCTGTAGTTTATTTACAAAAGATCTAGCGAAAGCTTGTATGTCCTAAGTAGGAATCTCTAATCTGCTTACAGAGTATTGTTTCGTTACTGATTCTCGGCTTCTTCGAATTCCAGGAAAACAAGACTACAAGAAGATAAATAAACAACGTAAATTTGTCATCGGTAAAGTATTCCGTAATCCGACATTCCAGCTTATCTAGTGGATGAAAAGACGCTTAACGAGTTGAAAAAAATACGTTTGATGATTTTTTATGCATTTTAAAACACTAAAAATAGGTGCGAATTGATAACGAGCAACCGATTGCTGCGAAAATTCTTCTTTCTTAACCTTTAATCGTGTGATAAGAACAGTGTAACGAGGACAGGGTCTATGTTCTTGAATGTATATCTTCGCGTCCTGGAGTGAAGAACAAAATCGCTTGCGTAAGAACATTTTTTCTAACCGAAACGTAAACTTTAGTATCAGCAAATCGTCTTTTCTACTCCCCTGTCGATACACATCAAGCACGCACCATTAACTTTTGTTCATTTTTCTAACAGGTATTACAAAGGTGAGTTTCATGTTGTAAGGTTTAAATGAACTCATTTCTGGCAACCAAAGCTGGGTTCACGAAGAATAACATTGTTTTAGACATTCCATCAACTTGTTGTGTGAGCGTAAAGCGCTTCTTCAACAACCTTGTTACAGTGAAAGAATCAGCACAAACCCTTCAAAGAACAATAAAGATAAAAACCGCGGCTGCATCTTTGATTAAGATTTATATCCCAGCTCACATTGATTCTCGGATTACTGGAAAACCATCAGCGTACCAGGCAAACGGTGCAAGATGAGAAAAATAGCCCACTTGGGACAATAACATTACAGCGTACTAATACACCATGTAGCTAAGAGATGCCTTTTTGACCAAAGCAGAACTGTACTCTTCACGATTTTAATAGCGAATTTATATATGAGTTATCTTATTTTTATCCACACAAGTATTTGGATTAGTTCTTGATAAAAGGTTTTCACACCCATGGTGTGTGTATTTGCAATGGTTGTTTGGATCGAAAATACGCTTAACGATTTCAAATATTGTATGTCCATGCGTAAAAATCATTATATGTATTTGGAAATAAACATTCGAAATTTATAAAACTGTTTTCACTTAAACTAAGAAACATTGTTTTTATATCTAGGCGAATATGTTCAATAGTGTGACATAATTAATTTTCTAAAGGTAGAAACTCGATTGTTTTTGTTACGATAAAAAACTAAAACAATATCATGTGGATAGTAAGTATCTACGTCAATCATTTATTTAGGTCTTTAAATAGGGCCTGAACATTTTCAGAAAATTCTAGTTACGACGACGGATAAAGAATTTATTGGCGACGCGCTGGAGCGCGACGCCTATACTATGGATAGCTTATTGAAATTTACACAAGGAGTAAACTTAGTTGAATAGTGACAACTATTTAGGTTTATTTAATTTCAAACAGGAATAAAATAAAACCTTTCAATGTCTAAGCATATCGTTACGTTGTGTGTAGATTGTGCCAAGACACTAATAAAACATTGCCATACAATTTCAAAAAATGACATAGTCAATGTGACGTCATGTCTACATCACTTACCATTGCCATGGAGACCTGTCGAGCAAATGATAATAAATCTGCCGGCGTGATGATACCCTCGTTGATGCCACCATGTTCGTCCATGAGAGAATAGTTGAGGGTGGGACTTTTCCCGCCATTTACACACAGCTCCCCCTCCAGGCGACATCGTCTGCAGAGGAGATAATACAACAGATTGCAGACAGGGTTACAATAGTACAAATAGCCTTTCGTGAATTAGTATTTCTTATTTGAGAGTATGTCTGACAATATGATAATTTAAAAAAAAAACAACAACTGGAAATTAGAGTGTGGCCTTATCTGGGTGTACACTATCATCACAGAGGGGGGTAAACGAGTTGAGGGCAGAGGTAGCGGGGATGGAGTGGGTCCATTCGGCTAGACACAGCCTCAGGCTGTAGTGGTATCAGGAAAGGGGGGGGGGTGATAAGAGTGATACTGACCAATGGCCGTACAGTTCGCCCATGAGCACCAGTTGCGGCATATTGTTTTACGACCTCTCCCCATGTCATCTTTGTATAATCATATATAAATTCAGTGTCCAGTAGTGGTATCACAGCATGGTGTTATTATTAGAGGGGTCTCTTAAGAATGTCATTTCAAATGTCTTTAAACAAAATTTCATATTTTTGCACACTATCAACGTGGATAAATTGAAATATCTAAAATATGTTAGCGACTCCATTAAAATAAATTAGCGACGCCTTTTAAATATATTAGCCACGGGAATAATCAATGCGTAAATAACGAGCTTTCATAGGTATAGAATGAGGATAAACTCACCTACGGGAATAATCAATGCGTAAATAACGAGCTTTCATAGGTATAGATTGGGGATAAACTCACCTACAGAAATAATCAATGCGTAAATAACGAGCTTTCATAGGTATAGATTGAGGATAAACTCACCTACAGGAATAATCAATGCGTCAATAACGAGCTTTCATGGGTATAGAATGAGGATAAACTCAACTCCGGGAATAATCAATACGTAAATATCGAGCTTTCATATGTGTAGATTGAGGATAAACTTAACTACGGGAATAATCAATGCGTAAATAACGAGCTTTCATAAGTATAGATTGAGGATAAACTCAACTACGGGAATAATCAATGCGTAAATAAAGAGCTTTCATAGGTATAGATTGAGGATAAACTCAACTACGGTAATAATCAATGCGTAAATAAAGAGCTTTCATAGGTACATGTATAGATTGAGGATAAACTCAACTACGGGAATAATGTATTGATAAAATGCATCATAAATCATAAACTTATCAGACAAGAGTAAAACTTCCAAATGACGAGCTCTGTGAAGATGTTTTAGAGCATGTATTAGGTTATTACTACGTGTGTACAGTACAGGGAATGATTAAGTACGTGTATCCTTTCGCAAAAATAAAGTTCCATATTCATACATGATTCTAGCTTGACAGTTTCATTCTGATTGGCTGAAATTTAAACTAGACTAGAAGCATGACCAATCAACTGTAAGATACTGGAGGATGGTCTTAGACTTCTGCACAAAATTAAATAACTTCAGGCACAGGTCCTGTAGTTTTGTTCTGCTAGTAAATGAAATGTATTTCGTAATCTCCCTCAAAACTATAGCATATAGCATTATTGAATTTGCATCAAAAGAAACGACGTTATTATAATTTATTTATGTTCCCGTATCAATAGTAATTCCGACAATACTAAAGTTTTGAAATAACGTTATCATTTTCATCAGAGCGTACCCACTTTATAAAGAGAAACAGGCGTATTAAAAATCAAGCAAATTATGCAAATGTCTGGCATATTCTGGAATGCCAATAACATATGTTATCATCATCGACTTGATTACACAGATTACAGCAATCCTGTGTCTAAGCTCTTTCGATATGTACCACTTCTAACTGCATTCAAGGGACTTTATCTTATTAAGAGAAAATTACTTCCACTCGTGGTCTACTATTTGTATACGGCGGTGCTGATTGGTTGCCTTTTCATGATTGCAAATTACATGTATGCTTTATTTTCAGCAACATTTGGAAGTACTCCTTGCCCATAATCGTTTAGCGCTTTTACACAGACTGTGCCTTTAGTCTGGGCTAATGATTATAAAACTTTGAGTTCAAGCCCAAGACAGGTTTCAAGCATCTGATTGGTCAGTTTAAAATCTTATTTGAATCCAGCCAATCAGATAACAGAGTATTGTCTCTATTAAAACTCAAAAGTTTTATAATCTTCAGTCCTGATTTTGGCAAATCGTGTTCGTGCTTCCAATGTTTCGTACGGACTTCATCGGATTGTTGACATTTACTAGTTGTATGGAGATTTTTTAAATTACAAAATGTCTGCGGCCATACCCAGGGAGGACATTATTTCAATAACTAGTTACATGTACTCATCTGAAACTGAACATCTTACTTGTATATGCTGTTACAGACAGAAGGTGCAGATATTTCACCGCCTTATCGAGCTTAAGCAAAGTAAGCCTACAGATCTAAACATCGACAACCAGGAAATGCATATACACATAATACGATAAACGCGAAGTAAATCTGCCAATTACAGATTTCAATGCCACGTTATTTCTTCTACGAAATTTGCACATGAGGAAAGTCTGTTTAGCGGACTTTCTAACCCTGATAAAATACTGATCCTAATTCAGTAAACGGCGTTCTATGTTATTTATTTATTTGTATATTTATTATTGCATGTCTCTTACTTTCATGCAAACATGACAGAAAACGAAAGATTTAAAAAAAAATATTATTATTATTTTTTGTTGTTATTAAAATTCTAAAGATTTAACGTAATTGTACATAGAGACTGTGCGCCCTTAAGAGATAGAAATGCTCCTCGATGCATGTTCGTCCTTTGATGTTTGGACTGCATGTTAACAAATTGTGATTATCTATTAGCAACAAAATAGTCATTAGCCAGAAAAAGGCTTATTCTGAACGATGCATTGAGTATGCAAGGTAAAATCTGAATTTAGATTCAAATGTTTACACAACATTTAAAGACACTCGCAATATATATAAACGATATATGTACGACCATCGCAAATCTAAAAATAGCATTTCCAGTGCTGTAAGCGTGCAAGAATGCTTTTATTGCATCTCTGAAGTGTTTGGGGTCAAGAGATTATGTTTTTGGACTCTGGATAAGAGGGTTTCATATTCAAACCCCAGCCCTGTCATGACAAGTTTTTAAAAGAATCTTATTAAAGATCCAGATTATCATTTTACTGCATAAGAGAAACGTGCAACACACCAAGAACGCTTTAGGTTACAGTTATGGACCAGGGATCAGAGGGTTCTGTTCAAACCCTAGACCTGACATGAGATTTTGTTCCTTGTCCGAGACTTTTATTTACAAAAACATTTTATATTTCAATATGAAATACGTATTTAGGTCAAACCTTAACACGTATAAATTTCAATTTTAAATAATATTACAAAATATTTGTTTGATTTTGACCATTTGTTTTATTTTAATATTGATTATTAATTATTAATATTAATATGGATAGCAGAGGTACAAATGAAGTTGCTTCTTTGATGAAATATAAAACACCGTTAAATAGAAAATGTTTCAAGACTACAAAATCAAGTTTACTGAGGCAAACGTACATGTATACATAGTTGAGACAGACACAAAGATTCCAATCGAAGAAGCGCGAGCATTAATCATCGAATAACAAACCCATACCATTTTTTAATCTTAGTTTGTGCAGATTGTGCACCGATACCATATCAAGGTTTTACGTAATGAAATTACAGATAATGACATTAGCAACCGGTAAATACACCGCAGCAAATCATCGCCGAGTAAAGGAAAGGATGGGTAGATTTTGAAGCCACGATATTTCTGCAGCGTCAGATAGCAGACTGTAATAATGCCTTGTACGGATATATAAAAAAAGGTCTGTGAATGCACAGCACTTCCTTATTAAATCTATACATTGAAGCATAGTATTTTTAAATAAAATTGCACCATTTCTACAGTTTGTCAAGTATCCATCTTGATACTGATACAGCTTAATTTGTTCAAACCAGAAATTTATTCTTCGTTATTTGCAAACATTTTTATGCATAAACAACGAGGGGTATTAAAAAGCAGCAAATAGTGTAGATCAGAAGGAGGGTGGCTGATCTAGACCTGTAATAGTTGTTTTGTCTGGTCAATAAGTGTTTAACAGGCTATATGTTATCGTTGACTTAAAGGACGTTACATTTGTCTTGAAGGACGTTACATTTGTGTAAAGGACGTTACATTTGTCTTAAAAGACGTTACATTTTTGTTAAAGGACGTTACATTTGTGCAAAGGGCGTTACATTCATTTTAAAGGAAGTTACATTTGACTTAAAGGACGTTACATTTTTCTTAAAGGACGTTACATTTGTCTGAAAGGACGTTACATTTTCCTTAAAGGACGTTACATTTGTCTGAAAGGACGTTACATTTTCCTTAAAGGACGTTACATTTGTTTAAAGGACGTTACATTTTTCCTAATGGACGTTACATTTGTCTGAAAGGACGTTACATTTTCCTTAAAGGACGTTACATTTGTCTGAAAGGACGTTACATTTTTCTTAAAGGACGTTACATTTGACTTAAAGGACGTTACATTTTTCTTAAAGGACGTTACATTTGTCTGAAAGGACGTTACATTTTCCTTAAAGGACGTTACATTTGTTTAAAGGACGTTACATTCGTTTTAAAGGTAGTTACATTTGTCTTATTGTCTCAAAGGATGTTACAGTTGTCTCAAAGGATGTTACAATTGTCTCAAAGGATGTTACAGTTGTCTTAATGGACGTTACATTTGTCAAAGCACGTTACAGTTGTCTGAAAGGACGTTATAGGTGTTTAAAAGACGTTTCAGTTGTCTTAAATGAAGTTACAGCTTTCTGAAAGGACGTTTTATTTGTCTTAAAGCACGTTACAGTTGTCTGAAAGGACGTTATAGTTGTTTAAAGGACGTGTCAGTTGTCTGAAAGGACGTTACATCTGTTTAAAAGGACGTTACCGTTGTCTTAAAGGACGTAAAAGTTGTCTGAATGGACGTTATAGTTGTTTAAAGGACGTTTCAGTTGTCTGAAAGGACTTTACTTTTGTCTTAATGGACAAATCATCGAAACACATGTTTTTGTTTTCTGGTCAATTTAGTTATGAAAACAAATGCATGAGCTAAAATTTGTTCGTATTTGTCAGTGGGCAAACTGGAGTTCACATTTGGTAATCAGTTTCTTATCAAAGTAAACGTACATACGGCTTAGTAAATTATGATTACTGACAGTGTCCCGGGGATCGGGTATGACGTGTCATAGCGCAGCCCACCTGTTGCGGTACTTCATTAAGATAAGGCAGTAAGGTGGTATCTTGCAGTTTGCCTATACACGTATATGGTACATGGAACACATGTGTAGGATACATGCAGCTCAATAAATTATGATTATCGACAGTGGTCAGAAAAAATATCTTGGTCCAAACTGTTGGATACTATCTTCAATATTCCTATGGGAAAAGATATATATCAGTGTTTTTCTTTCTGTAGTGTTTGGGATTGAAATACTAAACTCCCCTTGATATTAGACAAAAGCCAACAATAACAGGATATATTGGTCTAATTGGGCTGGGTCGGGTGATTTAGTGACTTTTTCAACTCAAAAACGAGGAGGAGTAGGTAGAGAAGAGACGATAGATATGAGCCAAGGGATGGAGTTAATTGATAAGGCACTCGGTCAGTTTGCGGGTGCCTGTGGCCATTGGTCTACACATGATATCAGCTGGATGGATAGCAATGCCAGAAGGCTTCAAGAAGCGGCGTTTCACGGTAAAATGCTTGAAACAGGTGCAAGATCGACAATATGCTTCATATAACAGATCATATTAGATTCCTTACAAATATATTTTGTTGTTTTTCTAAAACCTCAAATATGTCTGTATATTTTATATGACTCAGGGAATGCTTGAACGTCTGTCATTGTATTCTTCTTATAAATTCTAACAATGTGCTCGCAATTATATGCAATTAAGAATATTGTAAGAACAAAGCACCTAAAACTCATATTTATATCTCGGCCACATTATCAGAGCCCTAGACATAATGAAATCATTCGAGTATGTGTGCCCAAAGAAACTGGCTAAATCCGTACGAGCTTTTAATTTCTGTGTCTTGTCATATACAATAGAGGACGATGTCGCGAAAACTTGTGAGGAGATCGTACGATAGCCGTGAACAACAAATACGAGGTTCGTACGATTTTCGTATCACCCATAAAGTGCACTTGTCTTGAACGAGACCATCACGACTGGTTTAAACTATTATATAAATATTTAACCTTGCTGGTTATATTGTCATTGTGAAAGGACAATCTATATACCGGAGAAGGACATGGCACACCTTTCATACCCAATCAAATTATCGCAAAAGACTTGAGCGAATGCATTACGACACCCTTACGACCTGCTTTGAAACTTGGAATAATTTAGAATTCATGACTTTTATAGTTTAGATGTGCCTGAAAACCCAAATAAATCAATCAATCTTGCGTAACTCGCACGATTATCTTAGAGTATCCGTGCGTGTAAGTAGGTCCTCTTACTTACTAGTTGCGATCTTAAAAAAATATTTAATTTTGCATAAATTCAAACATAACAATTCAATGACGCTGTATGCCCCTGATAATTATAGAAGCCAAATGGAACATTTAAGGAAAAAAAATAACGTATTGGAAGTGGATTTCTAGGGAGGAACGTCATTACGTAATTATAGTTATAACTCTAATTACCACGTGACAGCCATAATTATGTCATATTTTAAAACTGCCATTCCTGTCTACTGTGATTTAACTTAAACCTACCATTTTGCCAGGTTACAGCCAAAACAAAGAAGCCTATCCCCTTGTCCAAGAAAAAGAAGTCTTGTTTTTGGGGCGTTTTTTTTTTTTGGGGGGGGGGGGAGGGGTTGTTGTTGTTGTTGTTGTTGTTGTTTTTCTTTTGTGTGTGTGTGTGTTTATATACAACTCAACTCAATTTTATTGAACTCGTTACCGCTATTACCCGTGAATGAGCAATTTAGCATACAATACAAATATTAGACAATTACAAATTTCAGTGCAAATAAATCATGTACAAAAACACGGGAAATCAATGAAAAAGGCTATAACATCTATGACGTAGCAAAGCGTCTCATGATCCTAGTTGAATCTAACATGTTTGTGTGCCATATGTTAAACCCGTTTGTTGACATTTGTTTCGTGAATAAAGGTGGTTCGACATATTTATCATTGCGAGTGATGTGTTGACGATTTTGCCTATTTTTTACTTTAAGGTCAAAATGGGCAAAATGTTATTATTACTAACATTATTTCTAAAGTACAAAAAGAAATCGGGTACGAGTCAAAATCAAGGAAGTAGGTAAGGCTTTGGGACATTCCATATTCACATGTACTATTTTATTATTATTCTATTATTATGTTATTAAAGATAAAAACATCTTAATAATTGACTGTTACCTTTAAATTAACTGTCTTTTTCTAATAACAAAGAATGTTTTAAAGAATTTTTAAAGTTGAGCTTTTAGCGCCGTAGACGCAGACTTGTCAAAAACCATAAAATACCAGCATTAAATTGGGCGAAAAGTTCGCTATCCTCCCTTGCTTGTGACTCCTAAACGATTAAGAGTTCAAGAAGTTGCCTGTAATAATTATGTTATTTTATATTTGTAAGTTATTAATAATAGCTGTGTATTATATTTCACAGTAATGTAGTTCACATCTTAACTGATGACTTTATTAAATTTGTTATATTGACATAAAGGTGACATGTGTTATATTTCACAGTGATGTAGTTCACATCTTTACTGATAACATTATTAAATTTGTTATATTGACATAAAGGTGACATATAATCCATGAGGTCAGGTGTAGCATTTTATATACTCTGTGTTAAATTGTCTTGTAGACATTTATGTACACATTTCACTATAAGAAAAAAATTACCATCTTACTTCATATAATGCACATTCTACGTAGTCCAATCGGCATGCACAATGTAAAACGCAACGTGAAAGCTATCTTAATAAGGTGCAGGACAATGTATGTCTTATTTTAACTTTTGCACACTGGCGAAGCTTCAAAGTTCATTTAGACTGTCCACCTATAAAGTTGATTTTGTTCAAGAATACAAATGTATAAAGTGTGTCTTGATCAAACTAGAAATCTGCCTATAGGACATTTATGTCGCCGCTTTGATGTTGCCACGTCAACAAAGGGCAATAACTCTACAAATGCTAGATGGACGTAACCATAATCGAACACAGCCTGTACGGTTAAAAGGTTACTTATAAACCAAATACGAATGTCCTATAAGTCTAAAATTTGTTGATCGAAAGCGAAAAAAAACCGCATTGAGGCGGTAACACGATGACGAACAGGGGTATCATGCATCGTCCCTTCATTCTATGAAGGCGTACGTAATGTGTCTGTTTCAGTTTTAAAACATAACAGTTCTCATTATTCCGTGTCATTAAAATGTTCCTTTGCCAGTAAAAATTGAAATGAACTACTCATTTTTACTGTAAATACAAGATTACTTACTTAAGGAAGTTCTGCAGGTTTCCGTACGGCGCATACTCCATGACAAGACAAATTGGTTCCATGACTGTCACAGCCCCGATCATAGAGACGATATTGGGATGGGAACCCAGTCGCTTCATCAGGTTTAATTCCGCCAACAGATCTTCTTTGTAGGAGAGCGGGGCACAGTCTACAGGGAGAAAGAAGGAAATAATATTGATGATAAAAATAAAGATAGTATTATCATAAACCTTCAAGACACACACACGCACGCACGCACGCCCGCACATACACACACACACACACACATATATATATATATATTTATTTATTTATTTATATTGAGTGAGTGAGTGGGTGAGTGAGTGAGTGAGTGAGTGAGTGAGTGAGTGAGTTAAAGATATAACCAAGCGCAATCAAAAACGAGTGCTTGAACAAATTCTCAACTTGAGAAATATTTACGCAGGTGGGTCCAAATCCTTACCCACTTAACTAAGGGTTCATCTTTATCCTGCACTGGAGGTTTTATCTGGCAAAAACTATGCTAATTTTACCCATTGGCAAAACAAGTATTTAAAAACAGTTTTGCCAAACCCGAGATGAAATAAAGATAGGACTTGAGATAAAAGCAACAAATCCTCACCTATTTTTTATGTCAGCTTAAAATAAACTGGGCAAATTTGTATCGGTCCCTTAGATTATCGCTGTTAGGTGCTTTCAGTGTTAAAATATAACTCTTACTGATGTTTCAGCGTATGCAGTACCTCGTCAAATTTTCTTCAAAAATACCCATAAAATATTTATCAATTCTGTGAATATGGCATCATTTAACAATGTATAATTATAAAAAATCAAGCATGTAAAGGCATACAGTGTTAAAATAAAAATTATCTCCCTTGTTAGATAATCTCATCATTCTCACCACACCGAAAACAAATACAACCATCGTCATAATCATAAGCAACCCAAAATAGTGATTGGGATTAGGATGGGATTTTGCCGGCATTTTTTGTCGATACTGTGCAGCGACATTTCTATCATTATAGCACAGGGGCACTTATGAGACGCCCAGGGACTGAACCCAGCCGACCCATTATACTGACATTGACGAGTCAGGCGTAATGCTGTCCCTTCAGCCCCAAGCGTTAGGAGTTAACTTAAAAGTCTTTTATTTGACCCGTCCGGGGTTTGACCCCGCGACCTCCCGATCCGTAAGCCGACGATTGCGATCGGTCAACCCCAAAGAGAACCCCAAATAGAAAAAAAAATGCAAAAATGTTGAGTAGGAGGACAAATGTAACACTAAACGCATTATCATTTAAAATACGTAGACATAGATATAAAAACATGTCATGAGATAAAAAAATGTGTTCGCAACAACTTTCTAGATTGTTGCCGTACCCTTAAGTTAATTTACATCCCAGTAAACAATTATACTCCATAACTTCTTAAGTGCAAATTCCTTGATGTTTTATCTTATGTTGTTATAATGAAGAAATACTGATTGTTACTGCACATAGTCCTATCTTTAAGTATGAAGTTCTGGCAGTTTTATTAGAAATTAAGTGGTTAGTGGTAAACCTTCTACCAATATACATTATGTGCTTAATACGGATTGCGATACGGCGCGATTCAAACATGTTATTTAGATAGATGGCAGGAATTTCAAAATGTTTACTAGCTTTTACCTGTATTTGAGAATGGAATGGAATTTTAAGTTGTTTTATTTTTTCAATTATTGACGTTAAGTTGATTGATTTATATATTTATTAAATGAAATACTGAATAAGTGTGTGTATTGAAGTTTGTATGTATGTCTGAATGGACAGATAGATAAATGGATGGATGGAAGGACGGATGGATGAAAGGAAAGCAGGCAAGAAGGAATGGATGAATGAAGGAAGGAAGGAAGGAAGGAAGGAAGGAAGGAAGGAAGGAAGGATCAATGGATCAACGGAACGATTGGTGTTCAATCGCGAGAAATATACATTTTGCACGACGGTGACACGAACTACGCCAGCATGTTCCCTTGGTAACGTGAGTGTTCAGCTAATTATAATATAGTGCCGCATCTTCAAGTGTAAATAAGGCTATATAATAATTTAATGTAGGTTGCTTAGGGCAGAAGGTTAGACATAACCGACAAAGTACATTTAAACACACACACATATCGTATAGCACTCTGAATTTAATTTACAAAGTTGTATATAACTCATGTCTTTAATTACGAAAAGAGAAAAAGCAAATACTCTCTGCAAAACTGACAAATCTTAAAATGAATTATATTAAGCGATCATTTAATAAAAGCCTGCTTTTTAAAAGAAAACCCCGGATAATCCGCTCTATCAAGTGAAAACTGAATCGTGACGTAATGGTGACGTCATAATCCTACCTCTGACCAGTTTAATGGCAACCCTCTGATCCTTGTAGTATCCAGTGACAACCTTTCCAAACGCCCCTTGACCAATATGACTTGCAAACTTCAATTGCCGACAGTCTATTTCCCAGTCGTCACTTGTTATAAGCATCTGGTTAGAGTAGTCGCCCTTGCCTGAAATACAAAAAGAATCTATTTGATTAAATTTGAAATACTATCACGTTCCTTTTTGTCGCTGAAATGACTTGAAGTTGAAATATTACTATGCCATATTTTCGTCGTAGCTGCATAATCTAACATATGTACTGTAATTAGTTTCACGTTCGAAATGCAGCGATAATAATAAGAAGAAGCACTTAGGAGAAATGTACACCATAAGATAAACGATAACAGTTCTTAACATAGTAAACCATACTGAGGCATATATCTCTAATACATGAATAAAAAAAAAGAAAATTGTAGACACAACAACTTTCTATTAAGGATACAAAACTCGATTGTTTACATGCATCGAGTAAAGGCATCTTACTCCCATAAGAAAATTATATTTTTATCAGCATGGTGACAGATTCATTTAACTTGTGCGTTAGAAGTTTGTTTGTTTTTTTTTGTTGTTGCTTTTTTGTTGTTGTTGTTTGTTTTTGTATTTTGTAAACATCCTTTCAGATAACTGGATTGTATTATGCAGGTAATTGAAGAATCAGTAAACCCGTACATAAGTTAATTGAATTTTAACTATCGTCGCATGCATTTACCGTAAAATACCATGAAATACGCCCGCATATGCATTAAGCGCACGACAATTTTCACTAAGTGACAAGGTTTATCCATCTATAGTACACGCTAAAAACCAAAAATTCGGAAATTACTTTTTATAACTTTTAAGTTAGTTTGTGACTTGGGGTTTTACAAATCTTAATTAATTATAATTTGATTGTAGGATCTTATTACAATATTTTAGGTATTTCAGTGAATAAGTAAGTAAGTCAATAAGTAAGTAAATAATTATATTATAAATACCCTGCCCCCTTGGGCCTATAAGTCAACAAACACTATTTAGATGTCACATACTTTTCTCGGAAATGGGCTGTTTAGTAGGTAAATAATAAGTTTACGTTTTACGTATTACGAATAAAGCAGCTTACGGTGAAGGTCGTACACAGACAAGAAACATTGCACGTCTCTTGTATGTTAATTTAAAAGAAAGGACAGTCTGTCCACGGCAGATTTCTGAGTAAAAAAGGAGGGTCATTTATGAATTAAGAATTGTGAATAAGTATAGTAAACTATAAAATGGTTTCTTATGAGTAATAAAATGTGTATTCCAAGTCAAAAATTATCCATATTCTATCTTTGCAAGTATCTGAGAATACATGTAACCAAAATATATACTAATATAAAGAAATATAGATTATTATTTGCTGTTAATCACTTATAATGCTTTATCATAACATCACCGCTTGTCAGCGTTCAACATCACAGGCATAAAGTAAATATCTACTTGCTCGTGTTTAACACAGCCAGCATTCAGTGCATTACTGCATGTCAGCGTTCAGCATCACACGCATACAGTGTATCCCCACTGCCTGCTCGCGATCAACATCATACGTAGTATAGTATCACTCTCTGCTAGCGTTCTGCACCACAAGAATAAATTATATTTCTAAGAAGTAATACCAAGATAAAGGGCACGTGTGTTAATTTATCGTACTTTCAATAATACCTGTCAGATATATAATATTCTCAAAAAATCAACTTTAAGGTGTGAAAAGAAGTTTCCGGTATTGTATCCTTAATAACAGACGAAGGCAGGTGGCAATTATTTCACCACCTAGATAACAACGCCCATCCAATTTCAACAATTATCTGTTTTGTTTCAAAATGTGCGTAAAATTACGTGCCTCTCAGATTTTATACATACGATGTATCAATTTTCCACAATGCCATATCTATGACTAGCATATAACTAAGATGAATCAACGAGATCAAAATATAAGTAAGATTATACATTACGGTTTAGTTGTGTATATAGTTCGTGCTTCTGGTTATACAAGCATTATTTTAAATTTTCTGTTCACCAGTTGATCTTGGTGTTTCAACAGTTCGCAAGCATTTACAAACTGAAAAAAGTACCTATTGTTCGTGAAATAAATGGAGGGAAAAGTCAAATTCAGCACAAAAAATAATAACAAAATAGAAAAAAACATACAAGACGATATAACATGAAAACACGAATGGTTCGAGTCGGGGGGGGGGGGGGGGGGGTGGGGCGAGTATCTCTGGCTAGCATTCATAAAAATTGTTTGATTCACTTGTTTTAACAGAAAACCTTTTTCTTTTTTGAAAAACTTAACGGAAAGTCATTTTTGTTGAATGAACTATGCAAGAAGAAACCTTTTCAGCCATACTACATTGATTTAGTGGCTGATTTAATCCTGAAAAATATATGCATTATTTACGTGCACTTGGTGTGAAGTTTAACTGAACTTAACTCGGCAATTCGTGTTGCATATAAATATAACATATTTTATAACGAATAATTATTTCCTTTTATATTAAAATAATTTGTCGGCTTTAAACCAATCCTTTTGATGAGTGTATGGTCGAATAACTGCTGACTGTATATTGACACGCAATGTGTTGTCTGCTGCACAGAGAAAAAAAAGGTGAAAATTGAAAAAAAAAAAATTGAAATCTAGCAAGCTATAAATGATAGTGTGCTATCCGTTAAAAATACTTTTTGCTTAGGTCTTTTGATACCACAATAATATTCGCCTGGCAATCATGTCATAATAACGTCAATGATTTCTTTTAAAAAGCCGATTTTAGAGCATTGTAAGACATTGGAACTGAATTTAAAACCACTCACTTTAGTATATACATGTACTAGTTTTATCAAATTATTTTAAAATTGCTAATATAGGAAATAGGTCCAGTGTTAAAAAACTTTAAACCTATATCTAGCATCTGATTGGCTGCATTTAAATATAATTTGAATTTTGGCCAATAGAAACCTTTATTATAATCTCCGACTTGGACTCAAAGCTTTATAGCCTCAAAATAAGATGCCAGGGGTTGTGTTTATAGAACCTTAGTCTTTCTTATTTTAACTAAAAAAATTCTTTAAATTTGGTGGGAAAAATCGCATTAGATATAATGGTTTTGTGAATAAATTTGTTTATAACTAAGAAAATATTTCAAAATTTAAGAAAATTCGTAGTTTAAATCAGAATATACAACTTAGATTCCTTATGAGTAACAACCCCGGGAGTCAGTAGCCTTAACAATGTGATGACTTTGAATACGTTCAATTGTAAACAATTGTTTAACTGTAGTCTTTAAACATCTAATAGCTCGATAATTTAAAAATGCATCTTGGCCACCTTCCATACCTTAAATGTGTATTACTTAAAGCCTGTCAAGTAAAAAATTCTAAACGTAATGAGCTAATATTGCTGTAGGCGATATTCAACTTAGACAGCTTAGAAATTTGTAAAATTATTCTTTTATTGCATCGTATTTAAGCTAATTTTAATACTGTGTCCTTTACATGTCCATATCACCAGTGTGTATACTTACTGAATATGCAGCTTTCAAAGTGCAGCGCACGTAGACGAGTTTGGAAGCAGACGACACGTACAAGTCTGGAAGCAGACGACTCGCACAGCATACTTATTATTATTACTGCTTGTTATTTTAATTTACTGTTAAGGACTAATCTATACACAATGACATATTCCCCCTCAAGTATAGCTTAAAGCTAGAGTAGGTTGTCAATCTATAAATAGCCAAAAGGTGGAATCCGACGCAACGCCTTTGACTCCCAAAACTTACAGACACCTCTTACTTTTGAAGGACAGCATGTTCAACTCACTTTGTGATTAGAGTTTAACATTATTCAGTGTGCGTTTTTGGGTTAATAATGTAACAAAATAAATACAACCAAGCAGCTTAAAGCTTAATAAATACTCTTATGACTTTGGAACTGACATTGTTATACTATGTTTTATACTGAAAATCATTCAAACGTTTTAGTTATTTTATGACACCAGAATGCATGTACATATCTCAGAGATTTGTATAAATCACCGTCTACTTTATCTAAACCCGGTGTACTTGAATGTTTTATGCCGTTATCATGTCATATTCAGTTATTTGGCCTAGTTTATAGAAAAGCCAACAGCTGGGCGTTAATACGTTGCAAGATTTTGTTGAATAAAACCCATCAACAAAAACATACAGGCGTGAGTTATCATATCTTGGTTAGCTCGTTCATCAGCAGACTTCACATGAGGTCGGTTCCTGAAGCTTTTGGGGTGAATAAATACAGTTCTGATTTTATTATTTCCATAGAAACGCGTACAGTGGCAGCCAAATGCGTGGAGTACGTTGCTTCAGAAGAGCCAAACGAAAATGGTTCGCTTTAGTTAAGTAAAGATGTGTTATAGAAGGTGATTGCAGTTATCAAAAGATTGACTAATTGTATTGTTTTTGTATAGAAAGGGTGGCGTGTTTTAAACCCTTTCCATTATCCAGATCGGCCATTGAGACCATTGATTCTAATTAAACAAGCAATTAAACAAGTCTTAAGATCAATGTGCTTTTTACACCATTTTATATTTTAATAGTGTTACGAAAAATGCTGAAATTTATTTTTAAGTCCATATTTGCCCTCAACATGTTATTTGTTTTGTTTGTTTGTCTGTGGGATTTTGCTGGATATTTTTTCTCTTGAATGAATAGATGGGAATGTGCTAAGGCACAGCATGGGAGTAAAGTATTTAGAGCACAAATGTGGGCTAATTCACTCAATTAACTGTCGTGCATCGCTTAATAACAACAAAAAAAGATTACATGACAACTACCACAACATGGTAATTGGTAAATGTACATTTAATGTGATGTTTACCACTGTAAACGGAGGGGATGCTTAACCATAAAAAAATATATATTTTTATTTTCTCAACCGCAGTTTACTCATCCCGTTATATCCCTACCCTCTTTCTATCTCCCATTAGCTTTATTGCAATTATCAATGTAGCAACGTCTTCCACTCCTTGTGGGTCCTTATAAAGTAAGACACGACCTATATTACCATTTGAGTGCTTAAGCATCTCTTTCTTATGGTGGCTGATTTGTGCCACTTCGTTTGCTAATTTTATTTTGTTTTGTTTTGTCGTTGTTGTTGTTTTAATACAACGCAGCGATCTTGGTAGAGAAAGGCCCCCAGACTAATCTGGATAGAACTACCGGCGCACCGCAGCTCATCTGGAAGACTTTCCCACATTAAGTCCTTGGCTCCGAACGGGATTCAAACCCTGGTAGTCAGATTGTATTCTAGTCGCGTGTTCCATCAAGTCCATAATACACGAGATAACGCTGAGACCAACCGACAGTCTTACACCAGAGCGCAATCACACAGACAGCGCAACCAAAAGGAGAAGTCGATAATACAAAAAGACGTTTTAAATTTGCTTACATTGGTGTCAGTGCGTATAATTGACCTTAAGTTTTTTTGTGTCGTTTTAACGCTTGCCGTTTGGCAACGATTTGTCTTTACATATTCCGTTTTGCATAAAGTGGTGTGTATCAGCCACTGCACTCTTTGTTTATAATTGGGTTATAATATATACTTTTTGATAGCCCTCAGTTTGATACTATTCTCCCCTTTCCTAAAACAATCGTTTATAAACCCCATACATTGGCTTAATTTACTTTTTAACAACTTTATGCATAGAGATTAACCAACATTTTATCATTTTCTTAGCATGGAAAAAGTGCATATCCTGATGCAGACAATTCACCAAGATAGACGCCCGATCCTTATCTACTCTTCTGATGGTATCTCATTAACTCGCGTAGACAAGATTACGACCTAATTTATCTTTTTAATAAAAGCATTTGTTTAACAACACCTTATTTCATATCCATAATTGAAGCTTTGTGAATGTTAATTAGAAACAGCTTCAAACAAATTTACAAGCAGCAACTTGATCGCTATCATGTTTTATTAGAATAAAAAAGATATTATACCAGCATATAACGGTAATGAACTTTTAAGTGTTTAAAGATTGTGCAGTTACTTTTTATACTTAATATAAATGTTTCGACGAATAAGAATGCAATAAGTGTATACGAATATGTAGGTCAAACATTTGTAACAGAAACTATGTTGTTTCGACGTTTAGCGAATTGCTTTGTTATTTCAGTTTTAAAAAAGATGCAAGCTTGTTCTTGATTGAATGTGCCTTAAATTCCCTTTATTGATTTACAAAGCATAAATTCATTTTCATATTCGGGGTTTTCGTGAATGGTAAGTCACATAATTGTATATTGGGTTTATCATCCCACCAACAGCATTTCAATTATCTGGAGACGGTGTCCACTTGAAGCAGATATAGTGCTGCCTTCACCTTGTACGGCTTGCCGTGAACACCTGGCATGATACCACACACAGTCGTATTATCCTGACACTGGGCCAACCAGTATTGGAACTACCCCTATATTTGCTTGAGCGTTAGCAAGGGAACTATACCAGTACCAATTTTTAACGACTTTGGTAAGTCGCGGCCCGGGATCGAACACGAGGCCTCCAGGTACCCGAATGTTAATTAGAAACAGCTTTAAGCATGTTAATAAAAGCAACTTGATTATGTCATGTTTGAGTAGATAATATTTACACGACATCAGCATAAACGTTGATAGTTTTGTGAGCAGAGGTTACACGATTCCTCTTTGTTGTTTTGTATGTACATGTATTAATGCCAAACTAGATATTGTAAAAGTGCACGTGCACGTGTAATAAAATGCATGTCATTTTATCTCCTTGCGATGTTTTTCGTGGGTTTTTTTCTCTGTGTTATGGTTTTGTGTTTGTTTTTATTGTTTAGTTGCCTTCAGTATTCTTGTGTGGTTGTATTTCTGTATTTGTCTTTATGACTTTCCGTACATACAAGTTTGTCAGCTTGCCTATCTGTTTCTTTTTCTTTTATCCTAATCAGTCAGTCAAATTGTCTTTCAACTTTCTCCATCCATCTCTCTGTGTTCAAATACCATGTGCTAGTTCTTTTAAAATTTGTTATTTCAAATCACCATCCTGATTTATAGTTCTACTTCCATCATTTCATTTAGGTTCATGACTTACTACCAGGTAACTATTTTATATATGAAAGAAACTGACATTATATAAAATCAAATATTGGTCTGTTTTGCATTACGTGAATTGCTGCAGACGATAAGGTCTATCTGGACGTCTGCCACCATGCCTATTACTAGGATTGGCGCCATTTGGAAAATGTCGTCTGCTAAGACTGTTACTATATCAATTTTACGGATATGGACTGATAAGCCACGCTTACGACTCATCGATGACATTTCGCTATCTTAAGACATATTTTAACAGTTTCATATCTAGCGTTTACGTAAATACTGACACTTATTTAAAAGTATTATCCCTGCACGCGCTATATTTGTAAAAATATAAAGAAAAACGTTGTTATTTGCTAAAACGTCAAGTAAATAAAAATTGACATTTTGCCAGAGACTCAGCCGAAAATAGTGCAGACCATTATCAGCCAGCGTTAATGGGACAAAACTAATCTTAATCTACACTATTTGCCTAAGCCTGCTCAATGATTCCAATAAAAAAAAAGCAGACGACTGAAAATAGTGAAAATAGTGAGCAAGGTAAAAGTGACTTAATCTTGAAGGATGAAGATAAAACAAACATAAAATATCGTGTTTTGATTTTATCACTGTTTGCATTTGTCTTTATAAAAACTGCATGTCACTCATTGCTGATAAGCTTGCTATACTTTTGAAAATTCGCTTTGTCTTAATTTAAACTATTTTAGGATAGTGTCTGGAATTGAAATATTTTTTTTAAAAATGCAGAAAATTTAAAAGAACGTCGTTCAGTTGACTGGGTTTTAGACGAACAACATCAATATAAATATAATTTGAAAGTAAGTATGATCGTTTAATTTAACAATACAGTAAATAATTACTAAGAAATCCGTTTTCTTATTTCCGTGTGCATATAACACTGTAAACATATTCAAGTGCGAACTATTTAATGGTTAAATAATTTGCATCATTTTTTTAAACCGTGACAAGACATACCAAGAGATCATTTAGCGAATAAATGTCAAAGATGCAGACTTTGGCTAATTAATTAAGTATTTTGCAAATACACTGTCAGCGAAAAAAAAGCATAATAGCTAAAGGATACAAAGAGATCGTGAATCTACGAGAAAGTCAAAACTTCGGAAGTAAACTCCTGTAATCTGTCTAGTACACATTACTAGCTCTATAATCGTGTTCCTAAAAAGTCTGGTGATGGTCCTGGTTAAAAACTTCAGACCCAGTTTTGTTTGGCACATTGATAGTTTTGAAAGATTAACGTTTCTATCACCGCCATCGTCCAAGATACCAAACCCACAGACTTTATCTTATCTGGGTAGGGAAGTCAGGCTTCCATTTATCCCTTAGGCTGCTTTATTTTGCCAATAACCCGTGCTATTTAATATGGTGTTTAGTACAACTATGTATACTAAAAGGAAACGAGATGAATTGGTAAAAAAAAGTTAGCAAGTAGTGTAGATCCAGAGCAGAAAGCTACCAGCGGAAGATGACGAATCTGTATATATTTTTGCGTATGTTTTATCTCGTGCTTAGAAGGCTTGGAGGTAAAAGCCACAGATAACACACTTAGATAACGAATAAGATAGGGCCTTTAGATTCTAACTCACTTCGTAGACAAAGCATAGAAATATAGGACAAATATAAGGCGGGCGTGTTTAAGGGTTGAAAAATCAAAGGACTGAAGATGAAAGGAGTGCAGCACACATGACGACTTTTGGAGATATTAGTAGTTTGTGGAGTGCATGAACCGATGAAATTTTTATCAAAGTAACAAGGCTAAGTAACATAGGTTAGCATTCCCTTGGACCAAAGTTGATGATGCTCTAGCTGAACCCTCCATCCACAATAAAACTACGGGGAGTTAATACACAGGGTACATTTGGGTTGCTGCAAAACAAATCGCAACTCGAGCCCGACTTCATTGATTTTCTAAATTTAGCATTGGCTCAAAGACAACCGAGTCTATTCGAGGGTAGAACACACACGTAACGGGTATAATGTGTGTGAATCCGGTCCGATGTATGTGGTCGGTTTGATGTTGTTTTAGAATTACTTATACAGTGTATATTGCGGGCTTTTGGCTTTTATGTTGTGATACATTTTATTGAAGAAAAGAACACTTAACTGTTTTCTAACCAGCGTCAGTAGTGTTTAAAACCTTGCTGCTTTCATAATCTATTGAAAGGAACGACCCTAAGTTCAAGAACATATTACTTGTTATTACCATGTTTTAAAAATCAAAATATTTGAAGATCAACAATAAAGGTTTATATTCCTTTCAAAAGACAAGAGCAATACCATTTGGTTACTCGGTCTTCAAGCAAATATTATCTTAGTCATTTAACCGATCATTTATAGCTTAAGTATGAATGGAACAATATAATTTTTAGTAATAAAGCTACTTGTTAGCAATCATGCTAGCTTTAAATCGTTCATTTACAGCTGATTATGATTTTGATAATCGCACTTGATCATAGTAACTCCCAGCTTACATGTACAAGTATGTTATTAATTTAACAAGAAAAGTTATAAGCGTTTCCATGTTCCTTCCTTTCGATATTAAGAAAACAGCATGCTTGGACGCCTTACGTATCTCGGCGCCATAGTGTACTAGAAATATAATGTGAAATAGTGAAAGCCCTTCTTAATTGCACAGTTAGATGATTGCATTTCAAATTTGCCGCAAAGAGCCAAAACATTCTTGTCTCCTCGGGAAAAAAGACAGCCGGTAAATTTTCAAAATACTGAATAAAAGTAGGACAAATATAAAACTCAGTCGAACGAAAAAAAAAACGTCATTGGTATACTTACATCCTACATTTGACTTGTACGAGTTGCTCTTGGCAACGGCCGTCTTTGTGAGCATGATGTCCCGGAAACTCTGGCGTTTCTTGTAGACAAACAACACAATGATGCCAACTATGATGAGCGAGGCTACAACCGTCACGCCGACAATGATTCCACCCAAGATGTCTTTCTCCTTGTCTGTGCGTAAAAACAAATAAAGGTGGCTGTTTGCTGGTGTTATTTATTATAGTCTTTCAAAACTACCTACACCTATCGGTGACGTCTAACATGCTACGATCCAAATTACGAAATGGATTACTTACAAAATGTAATCAACTACGACTCGATGTCGTAACGATGAAAGAAGCTGATAGTAGGTAACTCATCATGAAAAATCAGCTTCTTGGAGAGCATTGGAATTGACAAAAGAACTATTCTTCGCAATTTTGCCAAATGTATGCACATAAATAGTAAATGAAACATCTGAAGCTGATTAACTTCTTTTTCGCATTGGCATCTGCAATTATAGACAGTATAAAATAATAGTATATTAAAATTATACAAATTTTGAAAATGTATATATATATATATACCTGATGCGGATACCCTCGAGGCGTACACGTGCGCCATGTTGTCCGTGATGTTGGTGCAGATGACGGTGTCGCGACTCCTAACCGATAACTTCTTTTCATTCGCTTGCGTCCCTGAAGCTATGATCTGCATTAGACAAGAAAAGATCATTAGAAAATAACACCAAGTTTGTTTTTGTGCTTTTTTATTGTTATTATTTATAATGACATTGCGTTGTTTAATCATATATGTAAAAGTAATAAAATCAATTTCTGTAAGAATATAATGTTATAATCAGTTATCTTAAACGAGTAAAATGCTTCGAAGATTATTGATTGCGTTTATCTTATAAACGTTCACATTCATTTTGCTGATGGTATTCCAGTTTCTGTATGAAAGTTTTTTTTTAGTTTCCAGATGTAAAGCAAATAATATTTTAGAAATACCAACAAAAAAATAATTCTAAAAATTCTTTCACTGAAAAAAAAAGGATTGTAGCAACATTTTGTGAGACGTTTTGAAAAAAAAAGTTTTAAAAAACACAAACACACACAACACTAAAATACACTTACATAAACCTTGTACTCAATGTTCGGCTTGAGCACCTAAAGTGGCCACGGTGTCAGTACCGATCACCGTGGCGTTCAACTTCTTCCGGCCTGCGTCAGCGACGTATTTATGGTCTTCGTTGGCCCAGTTTATTTCATGCGTGACGTGATGCAACGGCAGTGTTTGCCAGCGTAACTTCACGTGAACGTGTTCAGTGTCGGGATCGTACCGGATATCATCGACGGTAATATTCCAATCTAAAATAAAGCACGTTTAAATATAATTTCTACATGGGAATTTACACAATACAACAGCCTCTTTAAGCTCTTTATTGACGTTTCGGCCCCGATCGGCATTTGTCAAATTATAAAACAACGACTGTCAGCACCGCGACATCAGGTGTGGATCCAGATAATGGGTGGGTGGGGGTATGTATCAATATATGTATAAATAGAGAGAGAGAGAGAGAGAGAGAGAGAGAGAGAGAGAGAGAGAGAGAGAGAGAGAGAGAGAGAGAGAGAGAGAGAGAGAGAGAAAGAGAGAGAGAGAGAGAGAGAGAGAGAGAGAGAGAGAGAGAGAGAGAGAGAGAGAGAGAGAGAGATAAACACACACACAGAGTAATGGACACTAACTTTGACCTAAGCAGTCAACAGACAAAATATACTATAAAAGCGTAATATTTTTTAAGTATTACATATGTGTTTTACAGCTCTCCTGGCGGAGATGCATCCCCCACCCCACATCCTCCTGGATCCACCCCTGCTTGACATACCAAAGTTATCAAAATTGTAGGGTTATAGCTCTCTTGCTAACGCTCAGGCAAATATAAGGATTGTTCCACGACTGGTTGGTCCGTTGTCAGTATAATGCGACTGAGTGTGGTATCATGCCAATTATTTATTTCACTTGACCCCGGCTACAAATTACTATACGATGTATTTATGTTACGAAACCCCAACAAACATTGAAAAAATGTAAGAAATGATAAGCAAATGTTGTCCCAAGTTCGCTTGATTGTCGCTGTTGTTATTTTATTGTGCCGTTGTCTTTCTCAATCACGCCCTCGATTTTTTTTGTATGATTAAGCAGGGAAAGTCACAAACATAGAACATTAAATATTCAACATGTAGAACATTTAAAAAAAATAAAGCTGCCTTACGTAACTAAAGCCAATAAATATCAATTCGTTTCCTTTGAAGCAACACAATTCAATTAAAGATGCAACACTATTATGGTTAGCGTGCGTAATGTTACACGTTTCTTTGTCTGGTATGTAGCCAGGTGTCAAAGTCTCTTGCTTAGAAAATGAAGAAATTCTACTAGAATAAGCATGTAACGATACTTCACAACATAAATTATTCCGGCAATCGCCGGTGGCACTACACCAAATGTAATCAATTCTGCTGCATTGCGGTACAGCCCTGCGCGAAATATGACAACAACCTAAGGCTGCGGGTGATATTGCCTTTATGCTGGATCAGAAAAGTGAATACATGGCGTGATTATAATTGATCTAAATAATTTAAATGTAAAAACAATTTAAAGTGAGTTTGAAATTTTTTGTCGAAGTCGTTGTATGTTCGTGTATATGCACTTATACATGATAGTAAAGAACTGCAAGAAAAGAAGGTAGCGGTCGATATCAATCAACACTGTTAGAATTGTAACAATATTGTGGCATAATGAAGTGTCTCTGGAAAAAATGCATGTTCCATTCGATGTTTCCAGTTAATACGTATCCATTTCAACCATAAGAGTCAATACCTCATGCATAACAAAAAAATGGGCGAAAATATCAACTTCACTGTTATGGGTTATTACGACTTTCAGGTTAACATTATTTGTATTCAAGACGTTCAAAAATCTCTTTTTATTTCCAAAATGGTAAAAACATTTTAATCTTACACGAAGGAAATCATCCTTTCGTGATATTACGACGTAAAAATTGGCTGTACCAATCGGAACACCTCGGATAATTCACGAATCATCTCTCGGATGTATGTAGGTAGTCGGATCACCTCGGCCATTTCACTAAAAGGTGCTACTTTTGAGACAACGTCAAAACAAAGATGGCAGCTCGGGTGACAGCTCACTACAGTTCGATGCCTGTTAAACTTCAATTGTGACGGCTTTAAATTTAAATTATCCAATTTAAATTTACCCAGCGCAGCAGACACGCAGCTGTCGAACGATGGCATTGTTTATGTTTTGTGCGAACTACATTTTAGGCATAGTCTTCTTCCGACTTTCGGCGAAAAAGGCGATCGTGATTTCAGTAAGTATCATCCGAGGGATGATTGAGAAATTACCCGGGGAGTTCCGATTGTGGCTGTAAGCGTAAACGACTTTCCCTAATTGCGTCATTATGACGTCACAGCAATGCAGTCATGACTCACCTGTTCCTAGACCCATTGACTCTCCTTGATCCACAGCAGGGTATCGGATCTGCTGGCCGTCTTCCACTTCTTCAACTGTAAACAAGAAAACAGTAAGCCATAATTATTATTATTATTATTATTATTATTATTATTATTATTATTATTATTATTATTATTATTATTATTATTATTATTATTATTATAATAATAATTAAAACTATTATTATTATTATTATTATTATTATTATTATCATTATCATTATTATTATCATCATCATCATCATCATCATCATCATCATCATCATCATCATCATCATCATCATCATCATCATTGTTCTACATTATTTACATTATTCTACATTTTTCTATATTATTCTACATTACTTAATATAATTATAATTCCTACTTATATTTATCTTATTCGTTATTGTTTCTAAGTCAATTCTTCCAACGTTAATGTTAAGCAACCAGATGTACATTACTACGCAAGAAATATATGCACTTTTAAACTTTTATCTGATTAATTGTCATATTCGATGTGAGCGGGACAATATTAAAGTTAACTCAACACGTTTAATTATTATTACGTGCATACCTTTTTTTTGGAAGTTTTTTTATGTTTTGTTGGCTTATTTAAAACAGCGATTTTACAATAGCTTCCCTTAGGAAACGATTACCTGTTCTAACGACATGATCCAATAATTTAAGGTCCTAACTGCAAAATGTCTGTTTACGACATGCCAACCTACTTAGTATATAAATAAGGAAAACCTGTGAAACGAATATTTTTAACTTATAATTGTTCAAACGCACACAATAAAGTACGTTAGAACTAAAGTGCATTAAAATGTACTTTTGAATATGTAGAGTGCAGCAAATAATAAATATTTCCTACACGCATTTAGATTACAAAGCGGTTTGAATCCATGGACAATATTTTACTTTAAAGTACGCGCTAATCTGAAAATTGCGATTAAACAAAATGTGCACTTTTAGCACTTTGAAGTGTTAAATTGTGCCTATTGCAAAGTGTTATAAAAGTCGACTTTGATTGATGTTTTCGTCGAATAGTTTTGCTTTGGAAAATATATTAGCTAAAGGGTTATGCGTTATTAGATCGGTATGCACCAGACGCGTTTCTGCCATTACGCACTTTACGCACGTGCGTAACCTCCGTTCCAAAAATCCAAAATCTAAAAGTACCAAAAACTCTAAGAAAGTCGATGCCTAACACGGGTTAGGAATGATCTGTTTTATTTCCGTAGATTCTGTGTTATTAAACCTTATTAGCACACCAATCAAGTTGAAAACGTTTCAAAGAATTAAACTTATACACGTCAGGATTTTAGTTCTTCATATTTTGCGTTAAATTCGTCGCATGTCTGCATTTTACCTGTTATTTATTAGAAAAGAACCGAATATATTCAAAAGTATTACTGCAAAGGTTTTTTTTCCCCTTGTAATTGTGCGTAACTTCAAAAACGGTCCAGATACGCGCATGGTATGCACTACGTTTACTTAAATACTAACCATAGTGTCCTGCGGGCGTGGTCGTTGTCAGTACCTTGACCTGTAATGCAGTGTCGGTGTTAGACTTGCACTGGGTAGGGTCATCAAGTTCTGTGTCGTTACACACAGGAGTCTGGTAGTCAAGCCTACCGTGCCATGAGTCAACCGAATCGAGCTGAACTGTGATTGTGTAGACGGCATTGAAATTGATCTCCTTCAACTGGAGTTTCGGCTAAAATGGGCAAAGAAAAAATGGGTATACACTATACAACAGTATTGTATTTGACGGTTCAAACACTAATTTAAGAGTCTTTCAGAAGAAAAAAAAACACATTTTGAAAAGATATGTCTTGTAACTTTATTGAGGGCAGGAAGGGACTTGAACTGATTTGGATTTCAGTATGAAGACGTCAATGTAATCTATTTCGGACTTTGTAAAAACAAGTACAATTTTTGGAATACATTTTGCAAAATAAGTGGAAGGAATTAATTATAATTAATTATTTGCAACTTTTTTTTTTTTTTGGGGGGGGGGGGGGGGGGGGGGGGGCTGAAAAGAACCTAAGAAAATTGAATAGTTATCATTCCCAATTATTAAATAATATAGGTGGTTAAAAAAGATAATACTTTTGGAAAGAGATGCGCGAATAAAGTCCATTAAACATTTAAATAATTTGAAAACTATGTCTAGATACATGAACGAAGACTTTTTCAGTTTTCTTAAATATGTTGAAATAACTGAATAAGATAAAACACATAATAAATGCCAGCTATACAATGCACAAATAAAGGACCTGACATGTGTTGTCATTTAATACAACCATTTACTAAACGAGTTCAGGAATAGTGATAGTAAGCGAACCTAAGGCAAGCTTACTACCATTTGTCCTTGATGAGTTTTTTACATATTTTTATTAAATGACAATAGGTGTCAGATTCTTTTTATCAAATGATTTTAATCGCCCGTTCATTATTTAACGAAATTTTAACAACAATCCTGGGTGAAACAGTCGTATGAGGCGATTTGCATTATGATGGCGTCGATCATTAGAAAAAGCTATCTTACACTAGTGTAATATGACAAAGTGTGTAATGGGTGTATCATTGGAAAACAAGGAGAATCAAGTGATTAATAATATTCAGCCTTCTTGCAGTTAAAGAAAACACACTTTGCATCTACTGCTGTTGTCTGTGTTTGGAAGGTGCTTCCATGTTTTAACCGGAAATTAATAAATGCGATTATCTTCTAGATGATTTGATACACAAATGCGATAAATTAAAGAAAATCCTCGACAACTGGTATCTGTATAGCACCGGAAGTGAAACGATGCGAATATTAGCGAGTAAATGATGTTGGCAAGCAGGCTGAAACCTAACACCATCCCATTTCCGACGAGTTGTGCTGTGCGCGTATACTTTTCTTTATTTGTTTATTTGGTTTGTTGTGTTTATCGTCCCACATCAGTAGTTCAGTAATTTTGGAGACCGTGTCTTTTTGAAGCAGATATAATGATGCCTTCAATGTATATAGCACTCCCTGAACACCTGGAATGACACCACACCCATTCACATCCTGAAACCGGGTTGATCAGTCGTGGAACTGTCCTTATATTTGCTTGAGCGTTAACAAAGAAAACTTTACCTCTACCATTTTAAAAAAGTCGTTAGAATAGGGCAATGCTCCTGTGCTAACGCTCTTTCAAATATAATCGGGTGTTACGATTTTGCCGACCCTGTGTCAGAATAATGTAACTAGGTGTGAAATCGTGCCAGGTGTCCACGGCATACTATGTATAGTGAATACTGCATTATACCTGCCGTATGTGAACGTCGTCTTTTTAGAACCTTAAGACTGTTGATGGGACGCTTATACAAACGAACATGGAGAACCGACGCACTGCAGTTCTGATGAAAAAAACTGATACTTTTTAACCCCCGTTTTATTGCAAACCTTGGCAATGATAGGTTGATGATTAAAAGCCGGAGACTATATCAGTTCAACCTCGAGCGTTTACAATTCAGTCATGGTCGCCCAATTAATAATGAAACCTTGGACCGTCTATCTAGTTTACAATTTAAGTCATAGACGCCCAGTGAACAATGAAACCTGGGACCGTCTATCGCGTTTATAATTCAGCCATGGACGCCCAGTGAACAATGAAACCTGGGACCGTCTATCGCGTTTATAATTCAGTCATGGACGCCATGTGAACGATGAAACCTGGGACCGTCTATCGCGTTTATAATTCAGCCATGGAAGCCCAGTGAACAATGAAACCTGGGACCGTCTATCGCGTTTACAATTCAGCCATGGACGCCCAGTGAACGATGAAACCTGGGACCGTCTATCGCGTTTACAATTCAGCCATGGACGCCAAGTGAACAATGAAACCTGGGACCATCTATCGCGTTTATAATTCAGCCATGGACGCCAAGTGAACGATGAAACCTGGGACCGTCTATCGCGTTTATAATTCAGCCATGGACGCCAAGTGAATAATGACACCTGGTGAATTCTGGGGCCAGCTATGGCGTTTAAAATTAAGCCATAGACACCCATTGAACGATGAAACCTGGGGCCAGATACGACGTGTCAACTACGTACCTGTTGAGACATATCGACTGGAACTGTTTCTTGAAAATGTTCTGGAGGAAAACCGCATTCACAGCTTTTGAGATAAATATCCACCTGTGAAAAAGGTTAGATTGTAAACAAAATAAAATTGTCACAGCATTTTACTTTTCACTTTTCAAGGTACATATCAACCAGACTGTTTAGTGCATGTACATTTTTTATACATTCCAACAAAACTAGTAATGCAACTTGTTTACTCAAAAACTGAAATTAGTCAGGGTAACAAGGTTAACAGTCATCATCATCATCATCATCATCATCCTCATCATCATCATCATCATCATCATCATCACCATCATCATCATCATTATCATTAAACCTACCTTGTAGGAGGCTGAGTGCGGAACATCAGTGGGGTTTTTCCAATGAATAATTGGCTCTAGACGACCGTCTTTAACCACCGTCTCCATGGTGATGTTGAACTTAGATTCACTACTAACGGAGATGCTCGCAGAGCCGCCTTTCCGGGCCTGGAACTTGTTTGTGAAACGAACATCTTCTGGATGCGTGAAAATCAGAAAGTAATGTGGGTTAGCAAACGCCTGATAACGCGTGATACCTTGGCATACAGTGGTCGGATAAACAATTTAGAAATAGCATTATGCAATGATCAAAATCGGCAAAAAAATATATACGACTTATTTCCTAAGATACGAGGTATTTTCAGTATTTCATTCACCAACAGACTTGTTGTGTTGATATTTGTTGCTGTTATTTGCCATTTAAAAAAATCTTACTTTATAGCAGATAGTACATGGATTATTATAAGCTTGTTAACTCAGAAACATTGTCAAGATAATCGCCACTTAATAAACTCATAGAAAATTAAATTAAAAGACAAAATCAAATACTACATGTAGCTTTTTACTCAATAAGAATATAGGACAAAGTCCTATGAGCATTGCAACATATATACCAAACTCCGAAAAGGCACAGAACAAAGGTATTTCACATGCAAGCCAAGCGAAAAGTAAGAACAAATTTGTGATGAGTCATTTAACGAAAGGGCAAACCCGACAGGTACCGCCTTGGAACGGTCAGTCGGCAATATGGACCGACTGGGGTGCTAAAACCGGTTTTACAGAGCTCTAACCTCGCACTTCCTGACGAGTTTCTCAAATGCAAGCAATGAAAAGAAAAACGATCTATTACAAAATGTCCAGGCGCTGATATTTTCTATAAGTTATGAAGAAAGTAGTGACGTCATTGAAAAATAATGTCCACATAGTGTTTAGAAAAGAATATGGTATTATTTCGATTTAAACAACTGCACAAAAAATGGTTGACTATAAACTAAAATTAACTTTCTGAATTATTAACAAACATGACCAGAGACGAATAAATGGTCGTAGCATCCTGTTCATGTGAATATGGAATTGAAGAACCAAATAACATGTTAAAAATACCTCCTTCGAAACATCGTGAAGTCTTACTGTTGGGAAATTAAAAAAAAAAAATAAAGCGTCGCTAAGTTCATTCACCTTTTAGCCGTTTTAAGATCAACAACCTAGTATCATATATAAAACATGAACATACTGATGATCTTGATAGTGACGTCATAATGCAAATGCAGATGACGTGCTGATTGTAAGATTCGTTATGTCATTTACATGCACAAAATTGTTAGCAAGTCACCGTAAAAGGGCTGTGTATTTCAAAACATGCTAGTCACGACATCTATTAACTTAAAATGCTTATACCATCGGTCCAGGGTAGGTTGATGTCGCTCTGGAACTTGATCTGGGTCCTGGTACCGTTTTCGTCGACCGCCAATAACCAGAACTCCGGTGACGCTGGCAAATCAAATAGCCGCAACATGGCGTCTGTAGAGGCCGTCTGAAACAAAAGCAAATACAAAGTTTATAACCAACTGGGAAAAGATATAGATTTAACTGTCGTCGTTAAATAAAGGAAATACTTATTTGTTGGCTTTTCTGACATTATAACCGTGGTTATAGGACACGAGTGGGTACATGGGTCTTAAAATTGTAAAGTGGGATCATTCTACGCCACAGCAACATCCCGTACTGCGTCACTAATCAAATACCACACGTAAAAATTTATAAATCTATTGAATAAACAGGGCTGGAAAAATACGGTAGCCCGACGTCCCGGACAAGTCAAAAGGCAGTTTTGGCTACTGGTCATTGATCGTTAAATTATCTCGGACAACTCATAAATCGGCAGTCGGACAGGTAACAAATAAACAGTGGCTTCTTATTAGCGATGAAGACAATCAATTTCACGCCAGGAGCATTTATCAGCAACACGTAAAAACGGTACATGTACAATGCACGCGCCTGTCCAAAACAGTCATTCACGATGTGCGATACATAAATGCTTCTAGACAAAAAATAAAAGAAATTGTTGCTATACCTTGTTTGTTTGCTGTAGATATGACAAATGTGTTGTTGTATTCGTTTATTGAAAACGACGCAAATTTTTAGGACAAGTCAATTTGTCCAGGTTACTAGACCGGGACTAGTCATTGAAAAGATTTTTTCAGCCCTTACACTGTCATCCTAGCTTATTTTTTACTATTAATATCATCTGGTAGTGTATGTTAAAATTATTCGAAAGTTGTGACACTCCGACTAAAGTCAATTGCATGTACAAGGTCAAGAAATAGAAGGTATTCCAATAAACCGGAAAACAGGGGCGGATCCAGAAAATAATAATTATTTTTATTATTATATACGAATCAATATCAATTCAAATTTATCGCAGTAACTACTAGATAATTATACATACACAGTAAGTGACCCCAACTTCGACATAAGCAGTCAAAATGACAAAATTGACTTTAAAAGCATAGTATTTAAGCTTACATGTATTTGTTTTCACAACTCTACTCTTTTACCTGGCTGGTGAGGGGGTGGGGGATGCATCCCCCATCCCCCTCCCTCTGGATCCATCCCTGTCGGAAAACGGACAAAATTGGCATGGTTTAGTACGAATACTGATATTACAAGTTATATAAATATGATTTGCGAGCATGTGGCAGACAAAGTCAGGTTTATATATTTTGAAAACAAGGAATCCTTAGACGGTTGATTTCTAAACTTCATATCTCATAAAACGTAGTCTAATATTTATATGTTAAACGTAAAGAAGTGCATGTAATAATATATTTGGAAAAACAAAAGGAATGACCACTTCATAAGCAAGCACTTAGAAGCACTTACAGATATACACTTTAGTCAGCTACATAAAGAAAGCTATTTCCAATCGCGATAAATGACCTGGAAGCTCATTCAGTAATCAAATTATCTCTAGAATACAATCTGATATTCGATGGTAATTGCAAACTCACGTTTAACTCCTCTCCTGCTTAACACAAATTGACAAGACTTCAGCAAACAGTGTTGGTTCCGATCAGTTAGCTCCATACTGTGAACTGTCTGATAAGAATCTACATCACTTGCTAGTATGTCCGACATATATGCATTGTTACATATGCATGAACATGTTAGCATACTAGTTATAATTTTTAATGTTTTTAACAAATGTAGTGGGCTGAGTGTTGGAAATCTGCGTATATTTCTACACGGCACCTAATTAAAGCACTGGGTAACATGGTTATCTGAATACCTCTTCAGAGATATTGAGTCGCAGCAACACTTGAGATGATTCATTTAATTAAAACTATAAAGTTTAATGAACTCAGCGTGATACATAAAACACTTGGCTAAAATATTATGTTTACGTACAATACCTTTGATCAAGACTATGTTTCGTTTGACCTATAACAAGACATATCATAGCACTGATCCCATTACTGGGAATTTAGTTATACTATATTGTAGTATATTACATAAGTATCGTGCCAAAAAACTTTTAAAAACGTTTTAACATCGATATCTGCTTGTTTATCATAAACATATCATATCAAATTAATAATGACCTTCTCATGTGAAATATATATATATAGAGAGAGAGAGAAAGAGAGAGAGAGGGAGAAAGAGAGAGAGAGAAAAAGAGACAGAAAGAGACAGAAAGAGAGAGAGATAGACAGATAGATAGACAGATAGATAGACAGATAGATAGACAGATAGACAGACAGACAGATAGTTTGTCAGTACATAGTCGGGCACATATACATAAAACTAAAAAATATATTGGTGGTTTGTCTCAAGCGTCAAATGATTTTTCAAATTACTTAGCTAAGATATTATGTGTACCGCAAAAATTTAGATCAAGGAACAAGTTTCGAACGACCTATAGAAAGGCGCTGATTTCTGTTTGGTATATTTGGGCTATATTATAGTATAGCGTCCAACACAAAAGTTGTCCCAGCATTTTTGAAAATTGATAGTTGCTCATTTATGCAAATATATCATATTAAATGTGCCCTTTTTATGTAAAAAAGGAGATTGGAAGCGAACTTTTTAGCTAGAAAAATACATCTATTCCAGTGAAAAAAAAGTTTGATGTCAATTCGTATTTCATTGGTTAATATGTGAAGATGATTAATTCACTTTTCTCGTTTTGTTTTCAATAATGAAATAATTCTCTCCGTACATATTAACGGGCGACCCCTTATCCATGTGGATTGAGTCACCAACTTGCAACTTCTCAGCCGTGAGGTTTTAAGTCCTGGCAGGGAGTTATAAAGTAGGGAGGACTTCCAACTAATATGCAGCACACATGCAATGCTACCCAAACATTTGGGGTGGGGGAGGGGGTTGGGGTCTTCCTCCACCATATATTTGTCTTCTCCAATATTACCCTTATTATGTCGATGTGATGTAGCAACAAAAAAAAAAAAAAAACAATAACAAAAAATAGAAATTAACTTTGCCTCAAATGTTAGCGTACCCAAGACTAACACGATTTGCAGACAGTTTTGTAGATACAAGTTCGTTGCAATGAATCTACGCGAGTATCATTAAATTACATTTTTTTGTGATTATATGTATTCCGAATAAATCTTCTGCTTTGTAAACACATAATACTTGTACTTGTACTATATCTGCTTCGCGGAAATTGTGTACACGTTAGCTTTTTCACCAAAAAGATGTTATATGTGAGAACCGGACTTTCCCAAAGCATCGAATTCTCAAAAATGACAGAAATCTGCTAATATTTCTCTAGTTTTTCTCAAAAGTATTGCTTTTAATGAGATGACACCACTATTGTATAATGATTAACTATTGATTTATGTTTAAAGGAAAAAAATATAAAACAAACATTTCGTTAATATTTACTCAGAAAAACAACTACATGTACTGCAAAGATAAAAAAAACGTTTATAAACCTTTTATAAAACAATGACTATTGATTCGTAAACATTTCTCTTTTTATTGAAATAGCACTTAAGAGAAAAACAGTAAATATAGGATTTGCATGACTAAACTAGAACTAAAATACAAACATGTACGTGTTTCCGATTGGTTTGCCTTTATTTTCTGACATTGACACGTGTAATTAGTGTTCAACAATTACGCCCTGTTTATTGTGTTAGCTTTGTCTTCTGCCGCATCATGTGTCGAGTAATTTGCGTTTTACAAGTTTAAAATTAGCATCAATTTCTCGCACAGTAACACAGAGAAAGAAGGTTTTGAGTTCCATACGAAGCGGAACGGTGTCTGGCAAGTTTCTGTCAAGGATATGATGAACAGGATGTTAAACCAGTATCCCCCACTTCATCATATCGCGCCGTGTTTGAAACTGGCACCTGTACGAGAAATCCCGATTCGCTCTATTACATACACCTAACCTGCCACGAATACGGTTCTAAGTATTCCGTCATAGACAAGTAGCGTGGATCCAGAATTACCAGCTCACAGCCAATCAGGATTTGCACAATTTATTTATAGCGTCTATAACAGTCTATATATGACTTATAATCTTTGCAAGGCGATTGTCAGGAAATGACTTAACAAAGCTGTGTGAGAGATAAATAAAACACGTAGAGTCAGGGTTAGCACTTGTTAGCGTGGTTTAAACTAAGTCTAACCCCCATACTTTGATTTTCTTGTCCGGTTCAAGACATCCGGAAGATCCATTACAACCTGAGGAGTTATCCTGACATCGAGCCAAAACGACGTCAAAATGCATTCATGTTTCAACACCACCACGATCAAAGGTTGAGTAAAAGAATAGTCTGCAGATGTCTTTAACGTTTGTGGTTGGTGTGATACTCGTGTTCTTCCAGCAAAGGAGTTGGGGACATATTTATATTGGGAGTATTCAGCATAATTAAGTAAGACTCAAACCATATCAACAGTTTGAAGTTGGCGAGAAATTGTAAAAATGTATGACGTCACTCCAACAGTCTGTCATATCGGATAATCTCATTAAATATTATAATCCTTCAACCAAAGATATCAGGTGGGGAAGAAAGCATTCTGATCGCTGCTACTCGAATTTTTTACAAAGAAATTATTTTCAAGCTTTAAAAAACGAGTGTAGTACTTAGGCTTCACTCTTAGAGCATATGTGCATCTACTCCCATGTTTCGTCGTGTATCATTCCACGCTCTACAAGCCTGTTTTTTAATGAGCTGCAGCGCAAACGCTAATTTCTTTTACCAAACTGTAAGTTTTATTGTTCCGCGCATTTTAACCTTTTGATATTAGGCTATGGTAGTAATGGAGAGATGACAGATATTATGCCATAAAACATCCACATTTTCTCGGAGAAGGGCGAGTAGCTGCGCTTGTATTCTTTATGTAGCACTTGATTACCATTTATGCAGTTTAATAAAAAAAGTAGAATAAATATAAATGCCACGGTACTCAAGAAATTAGACAAATAAATTGACACCCTTTACCTCCTATCTATTATATTGTTTTCATGACTCGAAAGCTTAGGAGAAATGATATGGGATTGGGATTGGGATTGGGATTAGCAGCAGGCATTTTTGCCGATACTGTGCAGCGACATTTCTATCATTGTAACACAGGGGCACTTATGAGGTGTCCAGGGACTGAACCCGGCCGTTCCATTATACGGACACCAACGAGTCAGGCGTAATGCTGTCCCCATAGCCCCGAACGTTAGGAGGGAAGCCACTACTACCAACCCTTAAAGTCTTTGGTTTGACCCGGCCGGGGTTTGGAACTACGACCTCCCGATCCGCAAGCCGACGCTCTACCACATGAGCTATTGCGGCCGGTCGGAGAAAGGATATGACATTTTGCAGCACCAATCAAAACCTATTAATAATTATGCTCACGATCTCCTTGCAAGATGTCCCGGTTCGAATTCTACAATACTATTTTAAATTTTTTAATTTTTGATTTTTTCATAAATTTCTTTTTCTTCTTTTACGTATTTACGACCGCTTTATTCTTTCGGAGAAATTGTTTTTTATATCATTTTTAAATACTAGATTTTTTAAAACTGATGATAAGTTAAAACAACGTGTCTGCCAGTGGTATAACAGCCTTAAATTTTTGGACTAAGTGTTACATAACTTTATCTTATGTTGATTTTCAACTGTGTGATTAGTTCGTTGGCCTCCACAGTATTTTGCTTGTATTTTAGCATATACACAAAGAAAATAGACTACCACTGACCTTCTTTACTTAAGTTTCAGTAAAACATTACCAATATTCAAACAAAAACCCTCGTAATGTCCAGTGAATTTAACCAAATATATTGCAATTTTAGATAAGATGACACGATGCTATATACGTGCGAGTTGTGTGCTAAAATAGACAATTTCTAAATACAAGCACAGAGACACGACATTAAACACATGAAAGATGCTCTAAAGGTCTACAGTTTCTTGCTGTTGTTTCTTTTTCAGTGATCATGTTTAATGAAATCAAAACTTGTTTTGAAAATATGTCTTCTTTGGAAACATTAAAACATAATCAGGTATATTTCGACGCCATTCGCTGTTTTCCAAACCATTGCTCAGTGCCAAGTCTCGCCAGAAACAAGGTGAAGTCTCGCTCGTACGAGATAAGAGGGCTCGGGACCAGCGGTGGGCCTACCAGACGACTGATACCCGGCCTAGAACATCCATTCTTCCTAATTAGCTTTTCAAGACAACGCCACTTACCCAGTCACTTATAAGTCCTATAAATCTCCCCAGAATCATTTAGGATATTTTATCACGCCTAATCACTTAACAATCAGTAAGGTTTAGACTAGTTGTACCGCGTGCACTTTGGAACGTATGACCTGAATTACCTGAATGAAGCTAATGCCCCTCGACGTATTGCCTTTTAACATGGCGCATTTTATGCGTAATAAACAGGTATTAGAAACAGTACATGTAAGTCGGTCAATCAGATTGTTGAATGTTGTGATGGTGGTGTTGCAGATGATTCTGTTGTTATTTTGTGCTTAAAAATATGTTTTGAGTTAACAATTACAGAACTAATGCAATAACTATTAGGTGCTCCACTGTTTCATAATCAAACTTAATTTGGATTGATGACTGATCTTTAGAGTTCGAGACACACAAATGCATTTAACGTTATCTACTTTTAATTATAAACGATAGAAACAACATATATATTAAACCTCAACAAAGGGCAAGGTGTTTTATCTAAGGCATTCTAATTGAATTTTTGAAATTCTCATTTAACTGCCTTTACTTTCGATTCTTCGTGGTCTAGTAGTTAAGACAATGGAGTCCGGATCGGAGGGTCCCGGGTTCAAAACCGAAACTGATCACAGGATGTTAGTCCTTGAGCAAGACTATTTACTGTACATTGGTTGCTCCATGTTATCCGTTCCTGAGTACTGGTTCTACCCAGGAAGTTGGCAGTCGAAAGAGGTTAATATAAGATGAAAGAATGATCGACTATAAATAAATAGGTTGAAACTAAACTAAAATCTACCAATGATTGTTTAATTCCCGACACCAGCTGTGGCAGATTTTCACGTCCAGGTTTCTTTCCATGCTCAGTGTTTCGTCATAAATCCTCTACAGGGTGTGTAAGTACAGTCACTACAGACAGCCCTACACGAAATTGCAACTAACGAACATGCAAAAAACGCGCGCTAGGTAAACAACAGTAAGTAAAAAAACAATGCTGTGCGATAAAAACGAGATAGAAAATTGTCTGGATGCTCCGATAGAGAGACACTATTAGCAGACGAGTTGATTTCTGGCGGTGTTACGGAACACAGGATGGGTAAAAAAGGCCAAACAGATGCGAACAATTGGAAATATTTTAGTGATGTAAAAAAGAATCAAAGATATGTCTGGCCTAGTATTATAGTTTTTCAGATGACAAGAATGTTATACTCTAAAGTTAAATGTTCAATGCCACATGCAGCAAAATGGAACGACGTAAGTTCCAATTTGGATTGTCTTCAGTGTTCTTTCATTAGTCCATCTATCTCATTTTCTTTTTATCTTTTTGTTTTTTCTGCCAAACTGCCCATTCTCCGTTCTTTCTTTCTCCCTCTGCCTGCCTCACTATCACATATCCAAACTTTTCTTTCTTTCCTATTATTTCCTTCTTTAATAATTCTTTTGTTTTCCCCCATTATTTGGCAGACGACCCATGAAATTCGTGTGCTGTTAATTGACATTTAGGTAGCGATTAACGGTCTAAACAGATCCACTTTCTCTGATGTTTATGGAATAGAACATTGCGTTGTTTTGCTCTGTGTTATCTACATCAAGACGTTCGTAAATAAGACGGTGGCTCGACTCCCTGCCATTTGTTATCACTTTTATACCTATTACTAGGGTCGGCTATCAAAATCTTATTTCCTGTGCCACTTTTCACCGCATCTCACACCAAGAACAGTGTCTGTTACACAACGGTGCTGCGTAATGTTGGCACGCCTGTGAGATTAACCTATTTGTATCCTGGCTTAGTGCAACAATGACAAATGCATGGTACATATATCTGCATGTCGGGATGAAAATGTGCAAATACGCGTTTTGTTGAAATTATTATATTGTTTTTAGTAAAAAAAGAAAAGATTCACTCAATTATACTCGATAGCAGCTATTTTCCTATGTAGTTGCATGATAATAAATTATTTAGTGCCTTTTTATGTACCTTTCTTAATTTTCTATTTATCGTTATTAAAGCCAGTGCATATTTATCTGATAACAGCAATTATAATTTCTGCCAACAATGACAAACAGTCTTATCGGTCTTGTTATTTTTATGCAACGATCGCCATTAAAAACAAACCCCAGCGGTTTTGATTGAAACTGTTTCATTTTTTTTTTTTTTTTGGAAAAAAAATCTAGGACGAATGCATGATAATAGATAACACTTACCTTCTACACTCCAAAGAAAATACGAGAAGATTTGTATAAATTAACTCCTGGCAAATGTTCTAAACAGACTCGGTTCGTTTGTTGCATCTCGCTAGTTGTTATCAACTTCACAGCATATGAAGAAGACGTATATACTTTTTGCATGCAACCGATACACAAAATCTTGTTGGAACAAACTTCAATTCGGTTACAATAAACAAAGCCTCTTACGCAATAAAACAATGGAAACTTCAACTGCCTTTGGCACAGTTGCATAGTTTATAGGACCATTTTTAATCGCGGCATAATGAAAGCAATATGCCGTTTAAATGGTTTTATCCAAATGATAAACAGTGTTCGGTCGGCTTACATTTTAAGGTAATAAACATTGGCCACTTCAGTTGTCTTTAGACTTGGCTCAGTTTACGCATTTTACTATTTGCATAGACTTCATAGCGTATTAAGACAATGTTTATATTTTCGTTTTTGTGTAAGAGATACCCAAATCTAGTTTAAACAAACAAGTATTCGTCAAAGCTTATATTTAAGGATAAAAAACATAGTCCTGTCATCCTTCTTGGGCGGATTTGGCAGATTTACTGTATATCGTAAATATAGCAATCCATTTGATTGAATGCCACTTTAACTGTATTAAAACTTAGACCGCTGCCGTGATCCGACAATTTTATCAAATATTCGGATTATGCTTAGGTTTGATAATTTTAAGTACGAAGTATTTAAAATACAGTTAAAATTGTCAGTTCTATATTTTTTAAATTTTAAATTGTATAAAACTACATCCTCTGTCTTTATCTGTTGGCAGATTAGAATAGTGGTTCTTAACGGACTATATTTTTCAATTAAGCGCGCATGAAGGTAAGTGACCATTAATTTTCTGTTTTTACTTTATTGTAAATAAACTGCAAAATTAGCTGCACTTCGGTCTTAATCAAAATTTTCTTGAATTCTTGCCATTCTACGCAGACGAAATATATGTTTTCCACAACTGTAATAATAAAAGATAGACAGTAGATTATAAGGCAAATTGTGAAAGCTAGCTTACGACATAAACCAAGGATAAAAAATGCTTCTTAGTTGCGACATCTGATCAATTATTGACAGCCTTACCAGGCAAATGTATAGCACTTTAAGCTGTCAGTGCCCTCTGACAGGGAATTGTTCCTAATTTCATAAAGTGAAGAAACGATGAGAAGAAACAGAATAACATTAATAGCGTAGTAAGAAGAAAAAGCTGATCTTGACAGTTACATGCATTTAGGATGAGTCGACATTAGCTATGTTTGTATCGAAGATATTCTTTGTACAAGTCTTCTCAATGTCAATCGAAAACGGCTGTATATTCATATACACATGACTTAGAAGTGGAAATGAAGAAAATGACAATTAAATGGAATTGTTGTACATGTATGTTGCAGAATTTATTTTGAATCGTTGATAGCTGAGGGAGATATACGGTTTCTTGACATTTAAAAAAAAAAAAAAAAAAACACACCATGCTACTTGCAAATGAAATCTTCTGTGTTAACTAAATGTAACATTAAGAAACATGCCTCGGCAAAAATAAAAAAGAAAATCAGCTAAAATAGCTAACAACGGTAAATAGATACGAAATAATAAATGATTAAAAAACAATTTAATTTGTTTTCATTTTATATCTCTAATATTTAATTGCAATTATCTAGGTTATCAGATAAGTTCTATATACAGACTGGAAGGAATCAAATTTAAGCGGCCCCTTCATTAACCGACCACACGGGGCGCGATAAGCATACATCATCGTGTTCTACCATAATCTTCAAAACATATCGTATTTACAGGACTGAGGTTTATGAAACAGTCCGTTTACAGGGTACTCTTTGATCCCGGTTATCGCAACATGAAATCTAGGACTATCAAGTGAAGTAATATTATGTAAACGGCGATATCAAATTACCAACACGAAATTCGGGACACAAGCTACGGGACCGTCGGGAGTTCCTCATCAAAACCCAGTACTGAATGGCATCAAATTCGAATGTTACGATAACCCTTAAATCTTACAACTTGCATTGGAAGGAAGCAAAAAGTGCTACAGCCAGCTGTTCTTTGCACTTAACACTTTCACGATATTGTGCCAATTAAAATATTTCCGATTTCAAACCATCTGTGTTCCCTTGGATGAATAAAATTAGAATCCCTCAGTGAAAAATTAAGAAAACTTGGGCTGGATCTTGGAGATAAAGCAAAGGAAAGTTGTGAAACTAAATACCGGCGCTAAACATATGGTGTATGAAAATCTTCCATCTGTGACGCAAGACGCTTGGAATTAGAGCCTCTCCTTTTACTGACCATTCCCTCAAAACACCTTGATGACCCAGATCTAAGATACATTTGCCTTTCGTATTATGATGACTTAGAGCCTGTTCAGCAAGAAAACGATCAATCTAAGGCCAGTAGCCAAAGATACAAAAACAACAACAGATAAGCCAGAACAGCAAGCTGTCTGGTCAAGATCTATACTATATGCTGCTGACGCCTCTAAGTACATGGTGTAAATTACACATCTTATTGTTATCAAATATCTCAGAAATAGGTACTGGTTAAACACAAATGTAGAAGTATAAAACGGGTTGACTCTGGCCAACCAATGTAGTAGTTAAGAAACAATCCCTGGCGAGAAGTCTCTGGTACAGAAAATTGACCAAAACAATGGCGTCTGAGCCTCCTTGAGCCTCGGATTTATTTTAAGTATCTGAAAGGTGTCGGCTGAAACGCGTCAAACTCACATACATCGTTTATTTTGAGAGATGTTTGTAAACTATGCGTCAGTCGCAATGAAAAGAAAAGTGCATAGTGCATGCAATGTAGTAAAGATCAGCGGGATTGAGGTAGTGCACTGGATTGCCATTACAAAAAGCCCAGGATTGAAATGCACAAAACCAGGCAATTGTTATGCATATTTTTAATTTTAATCTGTTAACTTCTTTTACAATTAACTAAGAATTATTTTATAGCTTCAAAAACATGAGTGCAATTGTAAATTGATTATTATTGCGACTTAAGTGAAGCAGAAGAAGACAAACATTAAATCCCAGTGGAAATAACTCCTACATTAAATACAGTTTTGAATGTAATATAATGACATCAAATACCAATACATATAACATTTTGGGTAACAAGGGCAACGTACGTGCCTTTTTTTTTTTTTTTTTTTTTTGTTTTTTTTTTTTTGTTTTTGCTTTCC